>JAAWXA010000027.1:8099794-8214794 GCA_038090715.1 Florisuga fusca
GGAACAGGGCCGCTGTGTCCCACCCCTCCCGGGGTCTGCAGTGCCTGAGGCTATGGCGCTGCCTTTCCCAATCCAGGGCTTGCGGGCACAAAGTGCTTGTGGTGTTTCAAAGGCGAAAAAACAGGCATTTAGTGAAGACCCTGACAAAATATCACCCTTCTTTTGGGACAAGGGGCCCGTAACTGGGGTCTTCTCTTGTCTGAGGTGTAAGAGCCACGTGTGGCTGCAATTTCAGGACTAGGCAATAGGATTTTCAAAAGTATTGTTGGGGAGGATCTAGAAACAAAGAGAAACCATAGAGAAATAAAACTATCACAAAGGAGTAAGGAGAGCAGAGTTTTCACTTTTTTTACAGAGAGAAAAAGGGTAGCTGTATCTCTTTCACCTCCTTTGCTACGTGCTTACCTATACAGAATCCCAATCATCTATATTCTGCTTTGGAATGATGTATTGATTGCACCAACTGGCCCTGCGGTGCCTCCAGGCACTGAGGATACTCCTGCAAGAGTTGTTCCATTCTCAAGAAATGGAAGAAATTTTTTTATGCTGATTCATGAGAAAGCAGGTCAAACACCCCCCAGAAAACCACTGAAAGGCTTGGCTTAAGCTGTGCACTGATTCCTTTTGGGAAGATGAGAGAGTGGTACTTTTGGAATAATAATGCTTTCCCAACTCCACAGTTGTGACAGAAGTGTGCAGCAATGGCACCCGTTAAAACCATCCATATCAAACAGCATCTCCAGGGTTTTTATACGTTGCTGCTGTGCTCCACATCCCAGAGGCTGGTTGCCTGCTGGGGAAAAAGTGAAAGCTAGAAGTTTGTTGGAAAAGTGCCATTTTGTGAAATAATAACTGTGATGATAAATCAATAAATTCAGGTTTTTTTAATCAGTATTTTCTAGCCAGCTCTTATTTGTGTGCTTTCATGAGCAACTTAACACAGTGCTTAGTTCATGACATGGCTACTCCTTAATCCCTAAAACCTGACTTTCTTCTCTATAAGCATCTACTTCACAGATGTTTAGCTAAGTGACAGTAGTCTGAGGTTTGCAAGAGTACATAAACAAGACATCATATCTGTGTATGCTGGAGAAGGGTTGCATGAGCTGCTTTTACATTAATAAGCTTACCCAGGTTCTCCAAGTAAGGTTAGGTGGATTCTGACACTACTCTGAACCAAGCAGCAAATTTCTTATTTTGAGTGGTAAGAACTTGCTGGTGTCAACGAAGTGCACTAAGACTGCCTGGAGAGTAGGAGCAGTATGCTAGAATGGATTTTTGTAGGGTTGGAGGCTGGGTGATAGCAATTGTTTTTCTGGACTGTGTATCTTCACTGCCCATGTGGGGCATAGCAGAGGTGTGTGGGAACTAAAAATCCCTAGCAGAACTTTTATCAGGGCCAGGAAGAAAGGAACTGGGGTGCGGTTTAATGCACCACTTACTGCTTTCAAAGTACGTTTTGTTTCAGTGCATATCAGCTCTTTAGGACTGCTGTTGTGCCAAAGAGATAAGCAGTTTGTTACTCTAGATGGGACCAGTGCTTGAAATTCTGAAGATGTGTGTGGTGATAACTGGTTTTAGTGTCTCAGACAGCTGACAAATTGTAAAACTTTGCAGTTTCCAAATTAGCACAGTCTGAGCCAGTCTAGGATGGCTTAATGCATAAGTGGATGGAGACAAAAGCCCCGTAGTTGCTCCCTCATGTTGCATTTAGATCCATTTATACAAGGTACTGACTTAATGTTAAGTTTGATTATAAGTCAAACTATTTTATAAAAACTTTAAGTTGAAGCAGACAGTGATCATTAGCCAACAGATGCACAGCAAAGGGTCACACGGATGGTTAAGGAATTGGAGTATCTGACATGAGGAAGAGCTGGGATTGCCTACCCCAGAGAAGTGTCCAGGGTATCTTAGCAATGTGAATAAATACCTGGCATGAGGGTATAAAGAAGACAGACTCTTGTTAGTGGTGTCAAATGATAGGACAAGAAACCATGTGCACAAATGGAAATACAGGAAAGTTCATTCTTACATAAGACTAAAATTTTTATGGTGAACGTGAAAAACTACTTCTTAGATCTGTGGATATGGAAGCCATTATCTCATTTAGTGTATGGAGGGTTTATGGATTGTGTACCATAACAGTATTAATTCTCACAGAGATGCTGCTGAGGGTGTTATACTTTACTGGGGCCATGGAAGCTGTGAACTGCTGTTCTTCAAGAAAAGTTGAAAGTCTCGGATGGTGTGTGGATGGGATGGCAGTTCAGCTTGGGGAATGATTTAGGAAGTGTGAATACATCAGCCAAATGCAGTATGCAGGAGACAATCAGCACCTGTAAATTCTTTTTCTTGCTCTGCTACCAACCTGGCACTAATAATATTTCTGCTGTAAACTCATGGGCTGGAAATAAGAGGCAGAGATGTCAATGATTAAGCACTGTCAGCATGATATGGCAGTGGAAATGGTTGAAATGGCTCTAGGATGTATAAGGTGAAGTCTTGCCAGTAGAAATTAAGAAACTGTTGAATGATTTTATAAGGCATGGAGCAACAATATGTCTTCCCCTTTGTAAGAATTAATTGCTTTTGGAATAGATGCAGAGAGAGCTTAGCCTTAAAGAGGAGACCATATGCTTTGTCTTGTTTAGCTCTGCAGAACAAAAGCATGGAGGAGATGTTTTTTTTTTTAATATTGAGGGCAAAAACTGGGACCTGTTAAGAGCAGTTTAGAGGTCAGTGCTGGCATGGGAATGAATGGGTATGAATTAAACGTGAAAAAATGGCTTGTGAATAAGGAAATTTGTAATCCTAAGACCAGCCTTAGTGACAGTGACTGGCACAAATGACCAAAGTAATTTTATGATGTAACTGGTAAATTTGAGAAAGGAATTCTGTGATTCCCCTCACTATGGATGGAGGAAGGGGACTCCCTGGCCCAGGAGGTCACTTGCAGTCCTGGATTCTGACCTCTGGGTTGGTGGGTGGGTTTCCTTCAAAATCTGTTCTTCACACTTTGTTCTAAACTGGTGGTCTCTTGCTACCATCTGTCACCTGCATTAGGACTAAACTGTGTCTTACTCTGTGAGACACAGAACGTGTGATTTGAAGGTTAATGCAGTATTTGTTCAGTGTATTTGCATTTTTTCTTGATGCCAGTAGAAGATACAGCCCTAGATTCCTCCTCTGTGGGCTATGATTCACCTTCATTATAAATATTTCACATCAGCCTCATGTTTAATGATGCTGTTGGAAGGATGAACATCTGGATTCTTCTACCAGGTGCTGTGGCTGGATCTTACAAATTGTATGCATTGCTTTTACTGTCTCTATTAAAAATTAAAATAGAGAAAGATATGCCTAAATTCTTCTGAACAGCCACTCTTGAAATTACTATATTAGATTATTGTATAATTCCCTCTACTGCGATACTTGAATAACACCCTACAATATTCATGTGTACTTAGAGGTGCTGAAGAGATAAAGGATATGTTCAAGGTTATACGATAACTCTGAGGTGAAAAACTAAATATATCTCTAAACATATCTGACTCGTGTTCTGACTACTGGGCTATTAGAAAGGATGCCACCTTCCTGCAAAGGATGCTATTTCGACCACAGTCACTGGTCATTTGACTCTTCATATGGAATCATGTATAAATTGGATTCCTGAGGACATTGCTCATTTATAGCACAGGTCATTCCTTTTGATATTTTTGTGCATCCAGAAGACGTGGCTTCCTGCTTAACTATGTTTTTGTGTTCTTCATACCTATCCTTTGTTCTTTTTTTCAGGAACTAGGCTGTGAACTGCATGATATCTATCACTGAAATATTTACATGTGCTGTTTGCAGTGTTTTGTCTTGCCTTGGTGTTCCTCTAGACCTTTTGATCAGTGACTGTATTGAGTAGTCACAGAAGTGGAGAGCAGACAGGTGATACAGGGCTTGGTGCTAGCCTGATGGGTGAATTCCAAATAGTGACACCACTTGTATGTATATTTGTAGCAATAATTATTCTTAGATATCCCCCAAGCTCTGTCCATATTGGTATCAGGATTGCTTTGTGAAATGACATATCCAGAGACCAATGTAAAACCTGTATGTCAAGAAAGTTAGATCTGCATCTTCCAAGATCATATTTTGTGTTGTTAAAAACTCATTTTAAGTAACTGAAAATATAGTTAACTGATTTCTAAACATGTCATGAAAAAGCATTAAAAGTCTGTTGCTGATGATAAAATTTTCTGGAATTTTATGTAGTTAAACCAATAATGACTTAGACCTCTGCCTTTACACTATAAAAGTGATGTTAATTTTATGTGGTAGAGACTGAACACTGGCGTGGAGCTCTTTGCATGGGGTATTGAGAACCACTGGAAAAATTCAACTCATTACAGCTGTGATGGTGTAGCTCAGGGGCTTTCTTATTAATAAGAAAGTAGTGGGTTTATTATGTTAGCATTAGCTTGCTGGTGCAGTCTGCTGATAGGTGTATTTCAAATCCTTTAACACAAAACAAAGTCTTTTAAACCCTGCTCTTACAGCAATTCATTTAACAAGAAGGAGTGCTTTGAAATTAGTCCGTGGATATCATGTCTTCAATTTACGTCCTCAGTGCAGTTAGCACTTAATATATCCCTTTCAGAAGCAGATTGTCACTGCAGTGTGTCTGTACACAGTCTGTCTTAATCATCCATAGAGGTCCCACTGCATTTCAATTGTGTCTTTTCTATTGCTTTTAGGAGCAAAGCTTGGGGTGCTGCACATTCTTGCCACCTTTTTCCACTTCACTGAAATCATTCACTTGATTTAAAAAACTCTACACAACTAAATTGATTCAGTAAATCCCTTTTTCATGTACAGTAAGTGGTTTGGTGTAAGGCACAAAAATCTTTCTACTTTTACACTTCCTTTCATTTCATACAATTGTCCTTAGAAAAGTAAGTCTATAAATGATAAAAAAGAATACAAAGTGGAGCCAAGTTAGAAGGAAAAAGTTTTAACTAGCTTTTTTGTCGGGCTTCAAACAATGCTTTCTCTGATTCTGACTTTCTCTTTCTGACCAGTGCCTGTTTACAGTCACTCATCATTAAATATATGTATTTATCAGGGTTTGCAGCCATTGCTGGCCATTTTGATACTTCTCTTTTAAACAAAAACACCCTCAGAAATTGATACGATAGCCAAAATGATATTCATAAAAAATTTAAGAAAGAGCTCTCAGCGTTTAATTTTTTTTTTGAAGAAGCTGAAAAGAAAAAGGTCTTGGAATTACAAGCAGTTAGACTTGGGTTTTTGCGTAATGACTCCTGGTATCCCACTGTGAGAAGACTTTCCCCAGCTTCTCGTCTGCATTCTTCCTCGTTCCCTGCGGGAGAATGAGTTGGATTTGTCTGCCATATTCACAGCAATCGAGGTGATCCAGGTTGAAAGAAAATCAATAAGATGTGTCCATTTATGCCTCACAAAGGAAGAAAGGTCTAAAGAACAGACATGGGACGTGATTCAAGCACTAGAGACTTAATAAGACTTCTACTTGTGTTTGAAGGGGATGGTAATTTATATTTTACTTTGAACTTTTTTTTATGCTTCATAACTATTGGGATTCAGGCTGACATGGGAAGCAAGGAAAAGAAGGTTTGATGCTGTCTTAGAAGACCTAACCCATTTGGGAAGGCCATGCTCAAAAGTTCAAAAAATTTTGTTTTAGAAAAGATTAAAGAGACATCATATCATCATACTGATTTATCGCTATTGATAAAACTGGTTTAATGTATTTTGGATTGGGGTACAATAAAAAAAAAAAAAAAAAGTCTTTCTTCGAGAACAGCTGCAAGTTTCTCATTATTGGCTGTCTTTTCTGTGTGCTTGATATAATTTTGCTTAGAAATAGAAGAGCAGTCATAATAGGTACCCTGGTGCCACTTGAAGCTTTGTCAGGGCAGCTCCCCCAAAGTGGTTGTTGTTCTGCTTGATGTCTGTCATGTTAGCCACCAGGGCCCTGCTCTCCCAAGGGTGTACTCTGTCAGCCCTCTGCAAAAATGCTGTCTCTGCTTCAGCATATGTTGTTTTTTCCAAGCCAATCTTGTGGTGTACTTTTGCAAGTGAGATGTAAGCATGTCCTTATTCAGCAGGAACTAGGACCTGAGGGAGTTTCAGAAACAAAACCCCAAAAAACCTTGAAATAAAATAAACCAAGACAGACTGCAGGCATGGGTCTGGTTATTGCAATCTTTTTGTTTTGTTGTGAAAGACAAAAATGAAAGCGACCCTTCTTACCTTGGAGTAAGTGGCCTCAAAAATTATGTTTTCAGCAAGGCATGAAATAAAAGCTGCTGAACAATGAAGTAGTTGTAGTAGTAGTAGTGTGGTGGAAAAGGAGATATTCTTTCTTTTTCTTCTCTTCCAAATATTTTGGCTATACTTTCCCATCAAAACGAAGGCTGAGACTTGAATAGGCCCCGGATGAAATGTCTGTAAATGGAAGTGGTGTATCTGAGGAGAAGGAATTCATATTCTGAGATTCTGGCAGTTCTTTCTAAGTAGCTCTTTAAGAAAGTTTCAATTATAAGATAGATATTCCAAGAAGAAAATTGTGCTTAGTGCTTTATGCAGGATAAAGTTAAAGGTGTAAAAAGGATAGAGACAGATTTAGAGCCCACTTTAAAGGTATGCGGAGGTTTATCGTTATTAAAACCACCATTTGTTCCAAATCAGCCCCTTTTCACTGAATCTTTGGCAGATTTTTGCAGTTTCATCCAACTTTGAGCCTTTTCAAAATAAATTGCAAAGTGAGTTTGAGAAGCATTCAGACTATTAATGGATTTTTTTAAAGGCTTAATTGGTATCAAACAAGATTTTAGTGAACACAGCCAAGTGTGCCCATTGCATCGTTAAATGAGCAAAGCAGCATTTAACTGAGATTGACTTACACCACTGTCCTTCAGTTTCAAGAGCTGTACTTAAGTGGGGTGAGATCAGAATATCAAAGCAGCCCATGCACTGTGCAGTCAAAAAATTTTTGTTAAGGTTTCCCTGAACACAAAGCTGTTGTGGAATGACCACTGTTAAAACAATTAATAAAGGAAAAGAGGTGCTAACAAGGAAATTGTGGAACACTAAATGAAACCCGAGGTCGGCCAGGCAGGACTGTTGGGAAGGGAAATGTAAAACTAAATCCCTGCAAATTGGAAAGGGATTGGATGGACCGGCTGACCAGCCTGCCACACAGAAGTGAGATTTTGCAGTTTACAGGAAGCCCTTTTGCCTTAGAGGATCTGAGAAGTGTTTTAGTACCTGATTTACATGACAATGGAGGGACAAAATCAGCTTTGCGTTTGGCACTGCACAAGTCTGCAGCAGCCTCCCAGGGAGGCAGTGGGAGCAGTGACTGAAAGCAGAGAGTGCTCACCAGGCCCCTGGGGAAAGCTGCCAGCAAGGACCACCTCTGAAGGGGTATTCCATGGCCATTTGGGGCTGGTGAGCTGGTATGCTCCTGTGGCAGTTGCCTCTTTGGCTTATAGCAAACAAAATGTAAGGACCTGTCCTACTTACCCACAATGTCCCGCCAGAGAGAACCCAGTTTCTTGGCACTTTGTCCTGTACTGCCTTTCATTCCCCAAGGGGTGAAGTGGATTCCTCTCATACAAAACCACAGTGACAGTAAGTGGGAGCCTGAGGTTGGTTCTATTGATGGGTGTTTCTGTTCAGCCCTTTCCGGAGCTCTTGGCAGAGGTGTTACAGAGCTGCCAGACCACCCTCACTACTGTGCTGCTTTTCACCCTTCTGCCTGTAGCTGCCCTCAGTTTCCACATAGCTCTTCACAAAGAGTTGCCTGACCTGTAGTTTAAATAGGTATCTGAAGAAATGGGTGATTCAGGGTCTGCATTTCTATAAGCTATTAACAGGTAGAAAAGATCTCAACAGGCCCACCTGTGAGACATGCTGATATTTTTATTTGAGTGTGTCCCTGGGAGAGGACTTCTGAAGTGCTGTTAGAGAAGGTTTGCATCTCGAAAGGGAATGATTCTCACTGCTTCAGCATTGGTTCATTGGTAGAAGCTCTGAGTCTGGAAGCCCCAGTATAGTTTTATGAAGAGTGTTAAGTGCATTATTATTTCTAGGTGTTTCTTTTTTTATACTATTGAAAAGAAAGAAAGAGCAGCACTCTGAAAAAGGACAAAGAGATCCATGCTACAGCACGGCCACGGGCCAGGTTGATGCTTTGCTTGGAAAGGGAAAAGCATCTTCCTTCATCTGTGCACAGCCACTGTGAAGAGCTGTCTGGCAGTGGTCTTGGCAGGCAGGGGTGCACTGCATTTTCTACGAAATGGCTTCCCAAAATCAATTTATCAAAGGGCATGGGCTAAGTTGGACAAAGTCACTGTTCCAGCCCTCCACCCCCCAGGGTGAGCTGCCAGCCCTGGCTGTGTGCATAGGCCTGTAAGGGGGAGTGTGTTTGTGTCTGCATGCCTGCAAGTGCCCCTAAAGAGACAGCACAGATGTCTTTAGAGCACCAGATGTTTTGGTGTGACATAGGGTTTGCCATGCTGAGGTCCTGGTCCACAGGCAGAGCTCCCCACTGCCATCTCAAATGCAAAAAGGAAAAATATTCAAAAAAGCATGCATGTTAGGTTTACTCACAGCCCATGCTGTCTTAGTTGCCACTGAAAGCTGGCATCACTTCCCAGAAGAAACCATTCACCCAGAGAGGCAGTTGTAGGGCTATTTGTTGATGGTGGTCCCTGACTGTTTTGTTTATTCTGGGGAAAATTCCCCAGAAAAATGAAATTTTTGCATTTTTTGGATATATTTTTTGATTTGCTGCAGCATTTCTGCACCAAAGTAAAAAGTTCACTGGATAATAATGAATGGGAGATATGAAAAAAGAAAACAAAGCCCCACACCCCGAAACTTGAAGAATCTGAATTCAGTTTTCCTTTACAGAAGAATTGTGAGAATTATTTTTCTTTATGAAAAAGAAACTCTTATTGGAATGCAAATTTTGATTTTGATTATCTGTCACGGCCTGCTTTGAAGTTTTTCAGACAAAAATAAATATCTCCATAACAGAGAGGATTATAGTAGTCTTGTTTAGAATCATCTGACTAAGACTGACATCTAATCTCAGAGTATATAAGGTATTATTGAGGCCACGGAGACTTTGAAAGAGCTTGACTCTCTTCTGTTTTGTAAATTTTCTATAAATGGTTTAATAAGGTTTTTAGTTCAGCCCCCAAAAAGCAAGGACTAAAACATTTCCATCAACCATATTGTTGAAGAAATATAAAAGACATAATTCAATTTAAATAAAGCTATAGAGAGGTTGTATCATTCTTATCTTGGTAAGAAGTATTTTATTTTCCAATCCTAAATAAATAAATAAGTATCTGTGACTCAGCTTTGAAGGCTTTGCCTGGATAAATCAGGTTTTGGCAGCTCTGTAATTCATGAAACAATACCTCTAGCTCCACTGGAATAGGAGTGGGATGTTTCAAGCTTTATGATTCTGTTCAGTTCTGGAGCATTAATGGGGCTATTTGTAAAGAGAAAAATATAATGAGTTATCACAAAACACAGCAAGAACTCTAGAAAGGGGCAGCCTCCCATCTATCACCCATTCCAGCGTATTCACAAAACAACAAGGCAAGAAATCTTGTGCAGACAGTGGGGAATTTTGCTTTTGCTCTAACCTGACTTTCACAAATTGTGATGGGCCTAGAACATTATTTTCTTTACAAAATGACCCCAACATGGTCCTAAATTCAAAGTAGGAGAGTGTGCAACAAATTTTATGTGGAGATTTTTTTTTTCTGCTTTCTCGTACTTGGTGCTTTGAGGCGACATTATGTTAATTAAGATTTATTTATGAAAAGTATTAGATTATTTTAATCTGATATAGAGGCTGATTCAGGATGCTGACGTTGCCATATTTCTGTGGCACCTTCTGGTTGGGCTATAAGTAAAGTTACCTGTCATCTCTGTTCTTCTGTATTTTGCAAGTTTATGACTAAGCTTTGAAAAGTTCTTGTGGGTTCATGTTTTGAAATATGAGTTAGGAACCTGAGAACTATTTTATGTAGAATATTAAAAGAAAAATAAAAGGTAAATGCACACTGAGCTGTTTTTTTTTCCTTTTCCTTTTTTTTTTTTTTTTTTGTGTGTGTGGATTTTTTTTGGCTTTGTTTTTTAGGTCGTAGAAGTATAATCAGAATGAAAACTTTAAATCCTGTGCTTTGTGATGTAGCTGCAGTCTTGGTTCCCCCTTCACACTCAGATAAAGCCCAAAGGAGGTTTTGAGTGAATATGTTTTTCAAGAAAGGCTGAAGGTTTTGCCCCAGAGATAATGGGCTAATTAATGTATGTCAAAGTGTAGTTCAGATATGGAGAAACATCTTGGAGTAATGAAATAAAACACACATACCAAAACAAAGGGCACAGCAGGAAACAGTTTAAAGTACATGACAATCAATTTTCACATTATAAGCTTTTACATCTCTTTCTATATATCAGGGGCTGTTGCTTATTAGAAAGAAAACTGAGATGTCACTAAGTGTGGAAGAGCAGATCCTCAGGCAGCACGAATCAGTCTGTCTGCACTGAAGCCAATCACACCAGCTGTGGATCTGACTTGGGATCCATTTGGTACAACAGATCAGTTTTAATCTGCAACCCAGGAGTCTCACTCTGAAAACTTTCTGTGTTCTGATGGCTGGAAGACTAAGGGAGACTTTTTGGAGCCACACAATGTAGAAACAAGAGTTGTGCACACCATCAGCAGAAGCTTTAGGAAGAGCTGAGAGAGCATCCTGCCCTCTCTGATGCTCAGGAGTGATGCTGGGGTGGGATCCTTCCAGAGGACCCTATTTACATACACTGCTCTCCCCTCTCCACGGGGCTGTTGCTTTCACTAGCATATTTCTAATGCCTAGGAGTTTCTGGCTTGGTACCACCTGGCATAAAAAAGACCTCTGAGCTTGCCTGGGGGGGAATTTGTCTTTGTTATGTCCAAGGAGATACATGAGGCAGATATGTTTGCTGCTGCTGAAGTGCTTTTCATCCAAACATGATAAAAATTTGCAACTTCATACAGAATCGAATGTACTAAGTATATGCAGTAAGCCCTTTACAGAAAACAAAGCTTAAAGGCTTTTACTGCAGCATCTCTCCATATGAGATTCTCTGATCTGGTGCTTCTTCTCCCTGTCTCACTATTTTTTCCTCAGGTTAGATCAGGAAGCAGAGGGAAGCATTGAAACACTTGATTTCACAGTACCATGAAGCAGGATTTGAGAGGCCAGCAAACTGTGGTCTGTAGAGCTGGTGGCAGTAAAATTCTCTGAATTAGGTTGTGTTTAGAAATGGTTTGTGCAGGATATTGCCTGTCTTCCACAGCCACTGAGACCTTCCACTTTGGGTGGGTAAGATGAGTTAAACTGATTCTTCCTCCCTTAGAGCAGCAAGCTGTGACTTCCACTTCCTTTTCACTAATGCCAAAAGGCTACGGTTTGTGAAACTGTAAAATTATACAGGTTTTGATCCTGTCAGGTGCTGAATTCTATGTAGCTCATTCTAGCAGTCTTCATACAGGAGCATCTGCAAAGATTTTTCCCAAAGGAATAATAACATTTAGTTGCTAGTGGCCATCACCAGTTATTATTTACCTTCCATCTTTCCCTTCACAGCTAAACAATGTATGGTGCAATATTTTTGCAGGTTTGCTACTCATGCCATGCATAGTATAACCACCTGTGATCAAATGCAGCTCTTAAGGGAGTCACTTCAGGGACTCTTTTATTCATAGCATCTCATAGGCTGTTTTCCCAACTGAGGTGTAAAGCAAGAAGGATTTGGTCTCAGTCCAGTGTTTGAAGAGACCCAGAGCAATACAGGATCCTCTCCTCTGTCAGAGGAAATGCTCATGGCTCCGTTTGCCAGTGTGCAACTTTTAGAGGTAAAGTTACACAAGTCTGAAATGCTTCTAGCTGCAGTGGCAGAAAAGCAGGGCCACATCCTGAGCCACCTGGGTGTAAGGACGAGCTGATTGTAAAGCCCCATGGCCAATGAAAAGAGATTGTTCAGGTGGCTTTGAGGAGGAGGCAGACAGGATTGCTTTATACATTATACACTTCTCAGGCAGAGGAAGCATATTAGGACTACAGAAGAGAGATTTCCAAGTCAAAGTTATATCAGTCTCATATATATGGTGCAACTTCCCCCTCCCCTTACTTGCCTTGGGGGAAGAAGTGTTTTCTTCTTTTCTAAGTTTTGAGATACTTTCATACCCACAGAGAGAAACCCTGTGGGATGAGAAAGGATTTGGATGTATTTAGAAGTATTACAATATAAACATTAAAAGCAGAGGATATTCCTCTTCCCTTCGTTTATGAGGACTAAATGTAACTTCTAGCTGCAGCCAACATTTTGAGGCAAATTACGTATTACAGAGAGAAATAAGAAAGTGCCCTAGCTCTTTGCCCAAATTCTAAGGAATTGAAACTGCTTAGAGATGCTGTGTGTGAGTTGAGTCCAAATTGTTTAGGTTTTTTTTTTTCCTTTCCCACTTTAATTGTCACTGTTTTGAATCTGGTCTCTGTTGAAGCCCTTATGTTGTCTTTGCAGAGATCACAGAAACGCTCCCAAAGCCGACCTGAACCGTCCCTCTGGGGAATGTCCTGCTCTTTGGTGCTTTTCCAAACAATGCACAGCTACTGAAATGGCTTTTTAGAATATATTTTATTTTAATTTATTCCTTGCATCATGCCTCCTTCCTCTCCCACAGTATGATAGAGGATATGGATGAGTGTTTGAAGAGGTGTTGTAGATGAGGTGTGGGGGGCTCACTGCACCCTGTTCTACCTGCAAAGAGCAGCCCTTACACAAGAGCTGGGGCACAGCTCTAGTTTGTTAGGGACTAGGTGAGTCCTGAGATGATGCTGAGGGTGACATTGTTTCTTCCCCTTCCCTCACATGTTCCAGACTCAGACATAGCTCTACATCAAGGCCTTCTCATCTACCCAAATGTCAAGTCTAGATCTAGACAAGCATCAGTGAAAAAAGTCACATATATATTACTCTGGGGACCATTTCATCCTGTTCACCTGTGTGCATCCGTTTCAGGTCCCCTAGCTGCATCTCAAAGGGAGAAATACTGCTTAAAAGCACCTCTCAGTCTCTGCATTCCAAACAGATTCTGCTTCTCTCCTGCTTTTATAACACTTGTCCCCCTGTTGTAGGCGTGCACATGGAGCACATGCATGGTTAGCATCAGTGACAACACTGTAGGGGGAAAACAAAAAGAAAAGAAATAGTTTTCAGCTGTGTGTGACCAAGAAGAAGTATAAAGAGAATGCATGGAGACGGTGCCTGAGACAGGGACAGTTTGTACTACTTGAGGAGCACTCAAATTGTTCTTCATGCAGCAGGAAGGACTGCTTCTTTCTCACAGGTTGTGTAGAAGCAGTGGCACCACTCAGCCTTTGGAGGGAGGAGGTCAGCTAGGAACAGTCTGCCCTGGGTGCAGGAGGGAAGAAAATCCATCTCTGTCTAAGTAGCCTTAATGGGGTCCAGGGATCTGCCACTCAGACAAATTCTTGGCAGAGGGCTGGTGTTGCCAAGAGCTTCACTTCTGTCTGTTGTTGCTAGGAGGATAGAGGGGAGATAAGAGCTGAGCAGGGTTCTGTGTAAATGCTCCTTCCTTAGTGTCTTTCAGTTTAGCTTTCACTGACCGAGGCCCCCAGAGTACTTAGCATGAGTAAAGTTTTCAAAAGCATGAGTAATTTAGGAGATTAAAAGGTGTTTTCAAAAGTGTCAACTTTTCAAAGTGCCTAATTTCCAGCTACTTTCAATGAGGTTTGGAAATCTTAAATCATTTGGTTGCTCCAGTGAATAGCACTGTTGACTGCAGGGTAATGCATCATGGGCTGGTATCCTGCTCATGTCAGATGTCAGTGCTGAGTGACTCTGAGGAGGGTCTACAAGTCCCCATCGTCACCCAATAGCAGGGAAATTCTTCCTGTCTCTTCCTGGATGGGGCTTTGAGAGTTCGGAGCTCTTCTGAGTTTCTGGGACACTGTGGGAGAAATTTACTCAGGCTTCTTTATAATTGTCTGCTTTCTTCAGGTTTTAATGACAGGTTCTGTATCAAGTTTTACTCTGAACAATTCACCAGCTGTTTTTTTGCTTTTCTTATTTTGCTGTATGCAACTTTCATGGCTTCATTCTGTTTTGTGGTAGGAGGCTATCATGTATTTTTATTAATTTAGATATAATTTAATATATGAAAACTCTTAGTGTAAAAATTGTAGGTTTTGTCTTTGGTTTTTGAAACAGTCCTGTGAAGCACGAACTTAAATACCTTGCAGAACTGTGGGCTCACAGAGGGAGAGATGCACATGTTTAGGTGGAGGAAAGGCTCAGTGTTTGCATTTGGATGCATGTCTTAGGGCTTCAGATCTCTTTAGACTCCCAAGTGGAGCAACTCCCAAGTTCAAAGCAGAGTGGTTTTTGGTACTTTTTTTTCCCTAAGATGACTTCTTCAGGGCATAAAATATTCTGCCCTCAGTGCATGTACATAACTCTCATTGGCCTTAAAAGAAGTTACATGCCTACATCAAAGGAAGGATTTACCCCATAATGATTCATCTTGAGCCTGACAGGCAAACACAACAGTGGAGAGCTCACAAGCCAAAGCTTCTGAGGTTGGGCAACAGCAGAGTTCAGATGTCTGCTGATCAGCCACGTTGCAGCTCTGATTTTCAGCAGTTTTTAATTTTTATAATTGTTTAAGTATAGTAAGGATCAAGCCACGTGTTCTCCATCTGGGAGAAGAAACAGTAGGAATCAAGCAGAGAAGACAGCCCTTTAACATCTCATGTGGGAGGTAAATCAGGTCCAGATTAAACTGTGATGCTTTTTTCCTGGAAAGGGCTTCTCCTTATCCCTGGTGTTATGCTGGAGACACAGAGCCACTATATTCTAAAGCAAATTAGAAATACCTTTTTATTACACGTGATTGCAAAAGTCCTGGGAAGGAATGTGTTAATGACTGGTGATTGAATGCAGTGGTTTGCAAGCTCTAAGCAGCTTTAGTGTCTCCTACCACAGCCCTGATTTAAAATTCATAAATGCTAATCCTCCATAATTTACGGTTTAAAAAGCAGCCCCACTCACAGGCCCTGTGGCTACAGCTCTGTCAGAGTAATTATGCCGCCAAGCTGAAATTGGACTACTAACTGAGATATTAAACAGGGTAGGAAATCCTCTTCCCTGGCAGCCTACCCAATTATTCCAAATAAGCAAACAGATTAGTGAGTAATTTTCCAGTTAAATCTAGTGATTGGTGCCAGAATTGTATGTTAAATATTCAGAAGTAAATAGATTAAAGATGAAATGTCCCCTTTTCTCAAGCTTAATTTAGTGTGTATATTAAAACTTTTTTAGGGGGAAAAAAATCTTCATTGAAGTGCAATAGGCTTGCTTTGAAAATAGAACCTTTCCTGGCTTGTTTGCACTTGGGGCAGTGCCGTTCATTAGCTGGGGCACGTTGTGCTCAGGGAACCTTGTGCCACATTAGACACAGTATCAGTCCTGCTGTTCCTTTATCCCTCACCTTAGAGGAGCCTCCTGGGTGGCAGTGTTGCCAGACCACGCCGCTCCACTGGGGACCACTGGGGACCACTGGGGACAGTTTCTCACCAGGGGCTGGGTGGCTGCCCTGGGCTCTAGGGTGCTGCTGGGTGAGTAAGCGTGGGGCTGCTACCCTTGGGTGGTTCACAGGGCAGTGTGCTCTGTAAAAAGATGGGCAGTTCTTACTCATTATGGTTCTTGGGGTGGGGAAGTATTTATATTTCTAAATACAGCTTGAATTCCCCTACTGACCTGCCCAGAGTTTATCCTTTTTTTACCTTTCTGAACATTCCTTATAATGCACTGTTTGACTGGGACCCAAAACAGAGGGAAGGTGGGGGCAAAAGGAAGGAAAACACGGACTGAATGCTCAAAACACACAACATCTGTGTAGAGGGGTGAGTGGCAGGGCAGCTCAGCTGGAGCAGTCCAGTTACATGAGCAGGAGGTCTGTCCTGCTGCCCCTGCACCAGAGGCTGCATGTGGTCACCCCAAAGAGCTGAGTCGAGGTGAGGGGGAAGTTAAGGGGCTGTGCCCTTACCAGAGAGGTCAGACAACCTTCAGCAGCTGAGGGCTGCTCTCCTGGGAGAGGCCCAGCTCTGCCCTGGAGGTGCCATGCTGATACCTGGATCAGAAACAAGCTGCAGATCACAGCACCTCTCCCCAGAAGGGCTGGGGTGGCAGCAGCTGCACAGCCCTAGGTCTGGTTGTTTGCTGCAGTGACTATGCTGGTAAACTCTGGGAAGGCCAATTGGTGCATGCTGCATTTTAGGACTGCAAAATTCTTTCTGAAGGGACTTATTTACTGAAAAAAATTGTGTGTATGTTTCAATATGCAAAGGCACTGAGGAGAGGAAAGCTGCATTTACAGAACTGGAGTAGTTTTAGCACCACGTAGGTTTTGCTTTGAAGTTGTTCAAGGGTCCTAAATGCTACAGACAATGTTTTATGCCACTTATAGTGTTTTCTCCAGTCTGCATAAGCTTGTTCTGCAAAGGGACTGTACAGTCCTCTCATTTGGGAAGTGAAGGGGCAGCGCTTGTTCCTCAGGAGGCTGTGGTGCAATGGCCCTGGGGCTTGGTGCTTCCTAGTGCCTCCTGAAAAGGCACAGCTCTGGTCTCTGCTCAGGAAAGAGTTAAGGTAAAGTGTGGGATAAGGAGGGTAGTGTAATTGACCTGCATAATATTGCTTGATCATCCACCTACCCAATTTACCTTACACCAGCCCTTGTTCCTGGTTCTGTCACTGGGGAAGGAAAGGAGTTGAAGGGTTTTATGACCTTCTGTGTTAGTTATGGCTTGGTCTGTTGAGTAGCAGTTCATTCTTAGGTTTGAGTTTAATATTTTCAATGTTTTAAGTCATGATACATTCTCTAGAGTGAACAGCTCTTAAAAACAAACTTGCCAGTATTGGCTGCCCTAGCATGTGTGGGGTGCCTGATCTGTCCTTCCTGAGAAAGCCCAGGTTATGGTGATGGAGTGCTGGTGAAGGGACCAGGTCCACAATTTGAATAACTTGTTCAAGAAAAAATGTGAAGCTGTTATGCCTGAAGGAGTGTTTAGATCAGACCCCTCTGGCACCCAGGCACGGTGCTGAAGGAGGCTCAAACTAGCCAGCCGTGGGCTTGCAGATAGGCTTTTCAACTGGGCTGTGAGAGAGCTGCAAGTAGGTAACACCAAACAGGCCTAGAAAGGATTAACTCAACTCCTGCACATCCCAGAGGCTTTTTCTTCTGCTGCATCCTCCCTGGAGAGGCTTTTTCACCTCAGCCCTCTGCTGGAATGTGCCTTAAAGGCATCATCGAGCTCATAAAAATTAAGTGGTGTGCAATCGTTAAAACAAAACAAACCAAAAAGACCCTAACTAAATTTTATTCAATAAATTCTCTAGAATCAATCCAGTTATGTTTTTATTACTGTCAGAGCTCGCAGCATAGTTTCCTTTTCTGTGTTTCACAAGGCTGCAGGGGCTTTTGTTAGGGTTTTTTTCCACACCACTACACATGCCGACATTCTGGTTTTGTACGGAGAAGTGTTAAAGCTGAAACTGCAGGGGTTTTTTTTAGCTTGTGAAGATCCTTCAGATCAAATCTAAAGGCCTACCTCTTAAAAACTGGAACAGATTGATGGATGTGAGGGGATCCAGTATGATTACGCTGCTGCAGATAGAGCCCTGTGAATACCAGGGAGTTAGTTACTCAGCACTAGAAATATAATTATAACCAATTTCTGCCTCTCTGATAAGTTGACCCAGTAGGGCTGAAGGTCTGTTTTCTTGCTCCTTTTAGTTAGTAATATTAAAAAAATGGGAGAACTTGTGGCTTCCTAGCCGCGAGCTCCTTACCACACCCTTTTGCTGCCATAACCCTGGTGGTTCAGCACGTGCCACACAACTTTCTGTGTCAAAATGACTTTCTCCATCTTGAACCAGCGTTATGAGTCTCACTGCTTCAAAGTACTCCAAATGCCAACACATTCCAGGTATATTGTGTCTCCAGTCTGCTGTTCTGTCCCTCTAACCCAGGGATTTTACTCTTTTTCTAAATATGACAGAAACCACTTAAAAGATACCATTCTCGGGCAGGTTTGTCAGTTGGGCTCTGAGCAGAAGCCACGTGAGTCTCCTGTGCAGTAAAATAAAATGTTTTCAGTTGGTTCCCGATTCTTTACATTTGAAATCTTCTCTGTACTTACTCTGCTTTCAGCTCACCTGTTGAGTATATGTGGTCAGCCTGGGTTTTATGTACTTTAGGTTAATTTATGTAAGATTATGAAGGGCTGTCACTTGAGATCTAGCAAGTAAGTGGACATGAAACAAACTGCTGGACACAAAATTGCCATAATGGAATAGATCAAATATCCAGTCACCAACTGTAGTTTCTATTCCTGCTTCTGTGAGCGGCTGTTTCTGAAGACTTTAAGCAGTGTGGATTAATCTTACTGGTTTTTCTCATCATACTCACCCACCATTAGATGAGTGAAGAATTTTTTATTAGCCCCTGATTTTGTTTGTTCTTGATTCCAAGAAGCACAGTGGTTAGTGGCTGTTGCCAGTGAATTCTCTGTAGTAAAAATACTGATAATGTTTGATTGCGTCCTTAGTGTTGCTTAAATACAATCCTTTTAAAAAAATTAAAATCTCTCTAGTATGCTTCCCCAATGATATCCTGCTACAGTGAGTTCCAAAGGTTAATTACATGTTTTGCTCAAAATTATTTCTCTAATAGGGTCCTCAGGATGGAGGTTACTGACCCTTTTAAGCCAGTGAACTAAAGCAAACAGCAAAACAAGCCACTGAAGTTGTTATTCTGTGGGTGGCTATTTGTGTGTCTCAGTTCCTTTTCATCAGGACAGCATTACTGAAAAGGCAAGTAATCAGGCTTCTTCTCAAGAAGGTGACCAGACAGTCCTTGCTGTCTGTCATCATGCAAACAGAGATTAAGGGAAGTACCTGCACAGCCCTGCCCTGGTGGGCTCAGCTGCCTTGGGTGTTTCTACTGTTGCCTTCTGAGGTTTGGGAGTGGCCAGGAGGCAGATGTGAGCTCTCTGTTGCCAGTTCTGTCCACAAATACATTCCCACTTTTCTGAGTTTTAAGTACTTCTAAATGAGAATGTAAGTAGAAATTATCTTGGGAACTTGGAACAGAATGCCATGAACAAGAGTTCCTTAAAGGGATAAAAAGCATATAATTTAATCTGTGTTTATAGCACTTAATCTTAAAAACCTGAAATCTTACGTACTTTATGCATCTGTTTCCCTTGAGGAAAGCAGATAAGGGCATCCAGTGCTTCAGCAGCTCATGCCAGTTAAAATGAACCTGAAATGGAAAACACAGTCATAAATAAAATACAAGTGGCCAAGACCCACTCTTATTAGCTAAGGTGTGCCAGTGTCACTTTCAATATTTTAAGGGAGCCTTGGTGGAGCTGTGATCAGCAAGGGTTTCCAGTCTCTCTGGTGGCATAACCTGGATGCCAGGACAGCCCAGACCTTGTGGGCAGAGGTGATGCATGCAAGAGTGCAGTTTTTCAGCCCATACAGTGGTTCTGTGGTTACTGGAGGAAGAGAAAAAGGTTTCTGGAATAGCTTTCCTGAACAGAAAGCCAGTCAGAGACAGACCCTTTTGTTACTTACATGATGTAAAAGGTTGCTCACAAGATAAACTAATGTTTGTCACACTGAAGAGACCAAGTTTTATTTCTCTTTGATATAATCCTCTGAAACACTGTTGTGTGTAGAAATTGATGAGGAAGGGTTCCAAGCTCGTGCATCTCCTGCTAAAGACACCCCACTGTCCACCCAGGAAAAGAAAGCAAGAACAACTGGTGGTTCTGAATTACCAGATAAGATTTATAAAGAGAGATGGTGTCTCTTAAGTCCATCTTGGTCCCAGACCATTTAGGGCACTACAGACTTCACTCACTGCCTTGAAACGTATTTATAAGCAAATAGAGCCAGGAGTGTTTTGTGCTATTAGGCCAATTCAGCAAATCACTTAAGCGTTACTTAAACATGCTAAGTCCATGGCACCCAAGGCAAACTGGGGATGGGATAAGCTCTTTGACCATAAAATGTCGCCCTCTGGATAATGTAGCAAACTTCATTGCCAAGAGTGATTTTGCATCAACAAGAGAAAACCTGGTAGCAGAGCTGTTGTGCTATACCTGTATTGTTTGTGAGATTGGTTTGCTAAGTGTATAAATCTTAAATGAT
The DNA here is from genome assembly GCA_038090715.1 of Florisuga fusca. Taxonomy (NCBI): domain Eukaryota; kingdom Metazoa; phylum Chordata; class Aves; order Apodiformes; family Trochilidae; genus Florisuga; species Florisuga fusca. The sequence continues at coordinate 8,120,141 of JAAWXA010000027.1, forward strand.
AGAATTTTGTAATATACAGTATAACGGTTGGCAAGTGTTGTACATTTATTTTTACAAGTGAGGGAGTGACCTATAACTCACATCCATCACAGTACATGAAAGCACAGCTCACTGTAGTATTGCAAGCAAGGGAATCATTCATACGCAGGATGTTATTCACTTCAACCTTTCCCCTTTCCTGAATACAGTCAGGATCTATATGTCTATTGCTGCCTACTCTGCGTGCTGGCATAGATGTATGATGGCATCACAGAAGCTGGAAGGGGGAGAAATGAGATAGGAACAGACAGGGGTGTGGGTAAATGTTGTCTGAGCTGATAGAAATTAAAGTGGTCAGGCTTGTCAAGGAGAAGGAAAACTGCAGGGCTGGAGAGTGACTGAGATTAGAACTGACTCCTGGAGTAATGGGAGCTGAGATAATACCTTTCAGTTCAAAAAACATGGGTGATGGCACAGGGTGAGCATAGGAGATCTGGAAATTAAAACAGTAAATAAAATGGAAATATGTTTGATGTAGGGAGCAACAAGGTATGTTTCATCCTTTCAATTCTGCTCTGATTTCTCTGTCATTATTCCCAAATTTAACACGGTACTTTTCAACAGGACCTCCATCCTGTAGTAATTTCTGTGAAAAATCTCCGTCACAAAAGGGTCAGAGCAGCTGAGGAGAAACATTATTTTGAGAAGTTTAGCAGTGCTTGGTACCTAGCTGCTTTCACCAAGCTTGCAGACCTCCTGTGTACTCTGCAGGAAGTCTCTATCATTTCCTCTGTACCACATGAATAATAATATTAGCTTTAATTAGTTGTATACTGAACCATTGAGCTACCTAGAGAGATTATGACCAGGCACTTGTTTGCTAGAAGCTGTACATAGCAAGATGAACTCTGTCCTAAACCTCTGAACAAGCAGGAGCAGCAAAGGAGGAGGAATGGTTGTTTCCCATGTGAAATGATTTTACAGATTTGCCAAGGGACATACAGGATTCATGTGTCAAAAGGAAGAAGTTAGTCTGGATCTCCCAAAACCCAGTTTTAGCAGCATAACTGTGAAAAACACTTCCTTTGTACTTGCATCTAGTTGTAGCAGGTTTGCCACTCCATGGGTTATACCTGCATAAATGTTTTGGGAGAGACGATGGAGGAGGCCACAAGGATGGGCAGCTCCAATAGGAAAGAAAAGATTTATTGGTGGATAAGCTGAGAGCTGATGGCTTGCTTTGAAGGGTGTAATGTGCCAATTCTGACGGGTTTACTCTCCACTCAGATCCTAACCTGTGGCACACATTACAAATAATCACCCAGCACAGCTCAGGCACGAGGGATCTCCTGTGTGCCACGTGGTAGGAGGAGGTAGCACCCAGGCCTTTCTGACCTTGATGCTGAGGCAGTCTCTCTTCCTGAGGACCAACTTCCCTTGCAGTGGGCATAACTCCTTTGTCATCTGCACCGTGCTCCCTTTTGTCATTGCACTGCTGGGCTCACATCCTTGAACTCAGAACACAAAAACCCCTGGTTTTTTAACTGATGGTTTGTTTGTTTTTCCTCTTTGGTCGATGCTGCGATCAGTGATGTCAACTTGTTCTATTTGCTTTGACAGGAAAATGTTTTCAGAGTTCATTAGGATGGCATCAATTCTAACATTTGGCACACAAACATTTGATGACCTTCATGTGCAGGAAGAAATATGCAGGCAAAACTTCCATTAGTTTAAAAAAATGCTTCTGCTCAACACTGATTCCCGAACTGCAGCTTCAAGCAGAAGTTTTGAACAGTCCCTGTTTGGGATCTACCTGGGGGCTCCAGACACAGAGGTGTAACTGAAATTATTGGAAGCCACAACATCCTGAGTCCGTGCTAAGGTTAATGTTGGGTCCAGCTCTCCACTTACCTGTAAGGAAGGTGCTGCTTGCAGCTGGGCTCTGTTGTCTTGGCCAGCTGAGCTGGTAGAGTCAGTCCAGTGTAAACACAATGGTAACTGCATACTGTGCCTCCAAGTGCAGAATATTCTGAATGCTTTTGTGGTAGTTTCCCCCAGTGAGATGGTTTAATTTGGCAAGTTTGGGCTCATTTTCATCAATTATAGGGCTTATTAAAAGAGCTGGACTGATGGGTGTTATTAGCAGCTGAACCTCAATGCTTATCCACAGAAAAGGAAAAGCAGGCTTTGGCTTTTCCCACTTCAGGACGTCTGCCCTACAGCAGGAGTCACTGTCTCTTGAAATAGGAGGGAAGGTGAATGTTCATGGCTTCCCATGGCCTCTTAACAGTGAGGGACCAAGTATTAGCAAGAGCTTTTGCAAGAAAGCTCTTTAGTAGCTGGACTGATACCAGCAAATTACTCTCACACTGACGACTGCATGAGTTGCTGACAGCCTCCTGTTACTGCTAGTCCATAAGATGAGCAAGGAGAAGGTGAAAATGAGGGGCCAGCTATTTGCCACCATTTGTCCTTTGAGCCTCCCCACTCCCTTTGCCTTAGAGCTGTGCAAGTACTGCCAAACCAGCCTGGTTTACCTAATGCCTCTCTCCAGCCCTTTCCTCTGACCTGTCTTATCTCTTACTTTTTTTAAGATTCACCATGTTTTTATGTTTTTCTCTCATATCCTGTAATCAAGTGAAAGGTGTCTCTGGATAGAAGGGGTTTGTACTCCGCCTTTGTTTGATGTTTGCTCTTTCCTGAGGGTGCTGCCTGCTGTAAAAAAAGCCAAATGCTGCCCATACATTGCCATGCTCCCTGAAATTACAGGGGCTGAACGTTTATGGCTTCTCTTGCATTTGCTTTCTCCATACTCTTCTAAATGATACGTTTTCACAAGCAATTACTGAGATAGGGAGTCAGGACTGGTTTCTGAGGTGTGCCACTTAGAGGCCTACACATAAAAATGGGAGACAGGAGGAGGAGGGTGGCAGAGGCTTAATAACATGCCTTGCTTAAGAGAATGTCCTTCAAGTGAGTGGAATTTTGCACCTTGTAAAAGTATGACTTTAATTTTGCCTTTCAAATATGAACTAAGCAGGACTGTCAACACATACTGTGTTGTTCCTTGTCAAACCATTTCACTTAGTCTGTCAGCTGTAAACAGCTTAAGAGGCATGTCATTCCAGCATTATTATAGCTCTTTTAGATTTTTTTTTAGATTGGCTCTGTATCTGTTCCTGCAAAAGGTGTAGATACAGAGATGACATGGGTTATTTATTGTATTACTGCAAAATACTGCTTGCTGTTTTGTGGTAAGCACAGAGTAACTCCATTTCAAATAATGGCCACTGTGGAGTAATAATCCTGTAGTACCATGGTAATACCATTGCCATACTTTGTCAGATCAGTTGTGTCAGTGGAGCAGGGTACTTACTTCCCTGTGAGTATATATGGCCTTGCACTCTTTCCCAGGAGATCAGGGAAGCAGAATTAAGATGCCTGGAGAAAGAACTCTGATCAACAGACTCTGTACTTTTGGTTTTTCTAAAAGTTTCTTTACATATTCAAATAAACAGTGTTTAAGCTGTTGATGACAGCTTAACTACTTCATCCCAGAACGTTTTGACAAGTGATTTTCAACGTTTCGGTTTCACAGGATTTTGACAGGCCCCCAAAAACATGAACTGATTTTATATGTCACATGTTTAATTTATTTGAGATGCGTTTATTATGCTGCAAAAGCAATAAGGAGGGAGTTAAAGGACAGAGTGACTTACTCCGTATTTATGATCATCAGCTTCTTCACCATGTCATTACAAGAGAAAAAATGTTCAGAGTTGTGGAGTATGCAAAGCAGTCAAGCCTTTGTTGCCAACCCGTATGGATTGTGATTTATATAAAGTGTTGGTGTGATTTATGACTGCACTGAAATCCACAGAACTGAACCCATTTTCACTGCAGGGAGCCATTGCTGCCTCCCTTCTGCTTGGCCTCTGCCATGTGTGAGTTGTGTCTGTAGAGGGTGGCACAAAGAAGGTTCAGTGTCACCTGGGTTCTGAACAGTGGTGAAGGAGAAAGGTAATTGTCCTCTCACTAGAAATGGGTGAATTTCTGCCGGTGTATATTCCATAGAATTATCATGAGAAATAACTCAAATATGTACACTGGTCTTATTTTAAATTCCAAACTCAAATGGACCCTGAATGTTTTAAAGAAAACTTGTTTTAGCTCTTTTGGGAACTTTTCTTAGGTGTCCTCCAATCTTGGATTGCTTCTTTTTCTATACATGCATTAAAGCAGAAAAAAAAAGAGATGGTGTACACCCTGTACCTTCCTGGGCCCTTAAGCAATAAGTGTGGAAAAATACAGGGAGAGATTTGCTTCTGTAAACCTCCTGGGTTCCTTTAGCTGTTGAGAGATCTGAATGAATTCACTTGAAGTTAGTGTTTCAACATCATACCTCAAAACCTTTTACCCAGTGTCTGTTTGGTTGTACTTGTGTCATGAGTGCTTGATATGACAGCCTGCTAGACTAATTGAAAAATCCTAATTTATCCTATTTAAAACTCAAGGTATTGCTATCCCTTTTCTACACCTGAATGCCACTTTTTTTTTTTAACTTTATTTCCATCATTAATAAGCAGCATATGCCCTTAATAATTTTTAAAGTAGGAGGACTTACGTTGTTTTAACTAATTATTGACATCAAGCTAAAAAATGTCAGTATAAATTATTATTGTATAATAATGCTGCATATGCACACAGGAAAACTCATGCATTCTAAATAAAATTTAAGATTAAGTTTCCCAAGTTGATTTTTTTCCCCCTACACAAACACTAGTTTGTCACACACCCAAAAAAAAAAAATCTTACAAGTTTGATCTAATTGTGAATTTATTCTTTGTAATCAAAATTTCCCATAAATTGCATTATCTCATTTCAGTTAAAGTACTAACAAGGGAAATCATAGTTGGCTTTTCAGATATCTTAGGGCCAAGGTATAGAGGCTGTTCGAAGTCAGATACCCAGATTTTTGAAGGTAAAGCTCAGATAAATAAAATTCCCTGGAGACCCAGTGGGCTGGGCTGAAGACACATCATGTGTTTACTCTAGGTTCAGTTGTTGCAGTTGTCTTCTTTTTGGTTTTTTTTCCCCCTAATGGAAATGGGAAAATAGGAAGAAACATGACAGCTCTTGACACTGAGAGGGAGATAGACTTGCCTGCATCAGGCAAAAAATAGCCACTTTCGCAAGAATAAGAGGTTAGAAAAACAAAAAAATAAGCATTTTCAATATATTACAAACAGAATTATCTGCCAAAAGGGCAAGATAATTATCTTAATGTGATTTTTGACCAAGATAAATTTATCTGATTTTATAAACTGGGTAACAATTTGAATCTTATGCAAAACCTAGAAATAAATCTAAAAAATATGATAATGTAATAAAAATCGAAATTATTAGCAGTGCAAGTGCCATACTTGAGGCAGTAAAACCTTTTAAGTTCCAATGGAAAATAGGCTGGTAAAACTGGAGTTAAGTTACTCTACTTTAATCGCTTGATAAATAGCTACAATGTTTGGAAGAATTGATAGTGTCATTATTGCAACATCCCTTTTTATAAACTGCCTGCTGCTGATTTGATTCTAATTGCTGCCAGAGGAACAGTAGCAAAGTATGGAAAAACAGTGAGAAGTCGGGAGGTTTGAGTGTGAATGTCTTGTTTGCCTTCTCACCAGAAAGAATTCTGCTGGGCTGGTGTGGCCCTGCCACCAAAGCTCTCATCTCCCTGGCTCTCAGCTTTGCTCTTCCATGGCCTCAGTTGCAGCTCCCTTTTCATGAGTGGCTTTCCAGTGTTGATGCCTTAAATTTTTTCAGGTTCAATATCAGACATCAAAGGCCTGATTTTCAAGACATTTTTAATTATTAATTACAGCTTCTTCCTGTGCATCTCTTGTGCATGCCCTGTGTCCATCTCTTGGTGCCCATGAATGCACCTGAAAATGAAGGCTACTTTTGTGAATTTGATCCTTAGCAATGCTGTGCTTCAGTTCTTCCACTGCAAATGCTGGATGTGACCCTTCTGGAGCTGCAAAGCTATTGAGGAGGCACCAGCATTATGCTGATGACTGCTGTTGTATTAGAGAGCAATAAATTTACCTTTATACAGAAAAAAAGTTTCTATAATATGTGTTTCTGGGCTGGCTGTTCTTCCAAAAACTACTAGGAAATTCTCTTGTTTTGTGAGTGGTATCAAGAACAGCAGGTTCCATAAGGAGAGAAGAAGAACATGTTTAATACTTCTGTCATGTTAGCAAGAAACCTGAGAATAAATAGAAATGCAAAGAGGAGAGGTACTTTTTTTTTTTTTCCCCCACAGATCATGTGATAAGCTTCTCACATAAAGATTGTGGGCTAAGTGAAATATGTAAAATAGCTTGTTGAAATAAAAATTAGTTCAAATGGGACTGAACCGCTCAAGAGATTAGTGATGGGATAATAGCTTTTCTCCATTTAAGTGGCAGACCAGTTCAAATCAATTCTAGGTCCCTAGAGACCAAAAGGTGTTGCTATCCTGTGACTCCTTCGTAGTTATTTGAAATTATTTTTTTGTTTCAGTTCCATCCTTAGTTGCCAGAAAATTATCCCAAACCCAATCATCACTGATTTACTTTGAAATAAGTTGTCTGCTCCCTCTAAAGATGCACAACCTTGAAGGGTGTGTGCATGAATGACAGTTGTTTTGTTTAGTGCTATATTGCTGGTCAGAAATACTTTGTTTTCCATGGAATGGACAGATAGCACAAAGGAAGAGAGATCCTAGAATACGATGCAATGCAAAATTGTTCTTAAAAAAATGCTTGGCTTGTTCTTGTCATGGCAGTTTTTGGGGAGAGCAGGGCTACTTTTGAACACTTTCAGCCATCCCTCTCTTGCACCCAGAGCTGCACCTCTTCCACAGTGTGTGAGCCCACCTGCCTGCAGGCTGTCTGGACATTCCCCTACATAAATGGAAATCAGGAAGCAGAGCCACGACTTGGGAAACAGCTATTGGTCATAAGTTACAACTGGAAAATTCAAATTGTTGGCTTGCCCTCCAGGTTTGTTTTGAAGCATCTGTTTAATGTGGGAAGCTGGACCAGTGGAGTGATGCTAGAGACAGGCAAACTTACAGCAGCTCAGAATCTTGCCTATCACTTTTATTCTGAAACAATATAACAAGTAAAACAGCAGACACTGATTATTCTGACAAATGTAAAAATTAAGCGAACAGTAGGAATGCTTCCTAAGTCAAGGAGGATTTGGATCTTTCAGTGGCTATCATAGTAAGTCTAGAGCTGGTGAACCACAGCAGACTTTGTTATTCAGTGTAAAAAGAAAAAAAAAAAAAAAAAAAGAGAAAGATACCTGGGGTTCTTAGAGAAAAATCCAGGCAGTTCTGTGTGTATGACTGCTTGGAAAAAATCAAATAGGATATTATGATAATGTAAAGCTGTCAGAGAATTGAAATCACATATCTGTAGTAACATTCTCTGTAGAAGCGATCCAATATGGATTCCGTTGCAGGCACTTAGCAGGAGAAATTTTATTTTTGCCTTAGCCCAGACAGCTCCAGGTTTCAGAATGCTCATCAAGGGGGAAGGCTAAAGGGGTTAAGGAAATAAGATGCAATAGAGGTGACCTATGGGAACTTTCATTATTATAGTGAGCCTTGATGAGTGAAATCAGAGGAATTGCTCTCCATCATGAAAGGCTGAAATGTCGAGGGAGCAATTGCAAATTAATCTATTAAGAATAAGTAGGAGGTTAAACAGTGTGACTCAAAAGGATGGAAATATGTGGAGTAAACTGCAGTGTAAAGTCACAATGATTTCTAAACGCAACCTTAAAAATATCCACTTACAATTTTTACAATTAAATCAGGATTTTTATGTATGTATATATGCTAGACAAAGTTTAAGCAGACAAAATGGGTCTCTTTCCATTCAGCTGCTCCCAGTATTTGTAGCAGTTGGGCCTGAGTGAGAACTTCTGTTCTGATTTGTGTTGCTTTAACCAGAACAATGTGTCAGGAATTTTTCTTATTTAAAAGACACACTAATAAAATGCCTCACAGGCAGTTTTCTCTGTGGTGAATTTCCCATTTTGCTGTGACATTTTTAACTTGGATTTAGTGTGTGTAAAAGGTGTTATTTGACAGCATTGTGTAACTGAAAGCCTCTTGTTATTGACAGATCATGCACACTCAAGGCTGGTGAAATTTCTTTATGTCAGCCTGGTGAGGGACACCCCCAGAACCTGGAGGAACCAACTTGCAGGAGGAAAAATATAAGTCCATGTCAATCAGTCCAGTCCTGTGTTAAAAGTTGCTGTGTGATTATTTTCAAAGAGCTGGACACGGAGGGATGCATGAAAAGTTACCCAACTGAGAGGATTATACGGCATATTTTTTCTGTTCCCCACCCACAGGTTGCAGTATTCTGGAATCTTAATGCTTTGTCCACATATAGCTAGAGTAAAACTTGAAACAGATTACTAAGTATGTTCTGGGGGAGCTGATCCTGTAGGATGTAGCTACCCCTCACAGTGGTACTTGGGTCTCTTGTTTGCACAGTGTCAGTCCCTGACAGCAATCTCTAGGTCTCAGTGTTAATAATTTCATGAAGCTCATGTAGGGTCAGACTTTTACCTTTGCCAGCCTATTATAGCCTAGGAAGATGAGACGTGACTATGCTGAGATACAACCCCCAGTGATGGCACTTTATAATGCTGTATAACTGGAGGATTGCTATTGTAGGCAGAGAAAAAGGCAATAAAGCAGCATTGATATCCTGCCTGCCCTCTTATAGGAGTTATTGAATCAAACCTACCAGAACTGCCAGACAAACAATTTGCAGCTGCAGTCTGAAGCCTGACAATGACACAGAATCAAAAAGAAATAGTTGGAGTGCATGGGCTCGAGAACTCCTCTGTGACCCACCACAGCAGGCTCCCTAGGATTGTTCTCCTCTTTCTGGTCCTTTCCCTGTATAATGCCTTCTCTTTACCTCCCTTTACCTCTCTCCCCCATTTTCTCTTGTATGTTTTGCCATTTTCAGGTCCTCACACATTTTGCCCTCACTTTTCTCTCCCTCATTGCCTCACTATTTTGTTCTGTTGCCTCCAATATTCTTCTTGCCCCTTGTTTGTTTTCCCTTTGTGAGTTCTAGTGCATCCTCTGTTTCTCACTGTTTCTGTTTCCTTGATTATTTTCCCTCTTTTTGATAATTTCCCCCCACGGTTTCCCATATTCTCTCCTATTCTTCTTTCCCTGCTGTACCTATTTTGTTCTTTTTCCTTCTCCATTTTATTGTTCATTGTTTCTCCTCTTTTTTTTTTTTTTTTTTTCTTTTTCCACTTCTACCTTCATTTTTTTGAGCCATTTTTAGCCAGTAGCTGAGCTCCATGTTGCTCTTACTCCTCAGATGTGAGGATTTAAACCTTTCCTCTGTACTAGGATTTCCAAAGTGCCAATCCAGCTCAACTGAGGGGAACTGATGTGGTTTGGCTGTAATGTTTATGAAGAGAGATACTGCAAAAGCCAGCGTAACAGCAGCAGTCGCAAAGACTCTGCCTCATGAGCCAGGTCTACACCCATAGTTGGATTCAAAGCTTAAGAAATTAATGGGATCTGGATCAGACCTTCAAGTACTCTCTTCCACACACTCAGGTCTTACTAGACATCAGTCCTTTATTTCAATATAAATCTGAAAACTCTCATTTTCTTACAGTATACAGTTTAGCTTTGGCTCAAGGTATTCTGGATTTTGTAATAATTATTGCACATGCAGTTTATGTAGGATTCATTGCAAAAGGCCCATACTGTGAAATATGTACAGATTCATAAATAGAAAAAAATATCTTCCTAGTTTTTACATCCTCATAACAATTATCTACTATACTGGGAAAGATTTTTTCATTCTCTTTCTTCTCTTGCAACTAGTGCCTGATCCTTACCCTTCCAAACTTCAGATGTAGAGTTTTCTCAATATCTGTCAGGAAAGTAGATAGTACACAGTTCCATCTATATTTTTGCCACTTGTCATTAATGTTAGGATGTTAGGCTCAGGTTTTGTTCTAGGATTTGGGTAGGGGTTTTTTAAGAGTTCTTTGTTTCTTTTTTGAGTTCCTTGATTTACTTATTTTCTCCACTTCTTTTCCCCTCCCACTTCTATTTAGGAGCATTTTGATTTATTTATCTACCTGACAGTCTTTCCCCACTTTCTGTTACAAAGTGTTTGCTATTACTTGGCTGTCATGTTCTATGGGAGCCCCACCACAGGATGACCTCTCACAAGAGGGCTGCCACCAAAGCCACCTTCCATGGCTCTCCTCCAGCCCTGGAGGTCTCTGAAGCTGTATAAGCTGCCTGATAAAGGGAGCAGTGTGATCACTGTCCCAAAGCTGAGCAGTACCCAGGAACCAGTCAAGCCCAGATGTTACTGAAAGGGTGCCACCTCTTCTGTAAAGTTTTGTATAATATGAGCATGAAAGAAACCCTTCCTCTCACATTTTGTTTGCTTCCTTCTATCTCTCCAGCTACTTTCCTGAGGTTTTCAGTGCTGGTGAAAGTGGAGGAGAAAAGTCATTCTTCTATAAGCCAACCTTTTCTGCTCTGGTTAGAGTTTTCTCCTTTTGTCTGGCTCTTTATGTGATTTAAAAGCTTAAACCCCTTGAAGTAAGATGTCGAGACATTCTGGTAAGATGTCGAGTACATTTTGGAATGGGGGAGCAGCCAAAAGACAACTAAAATGTCCTAGTTTATCTTTAGTTAATGGAAAAGGAGGGCTGATTGGATTAGCCCAGCAACGTGAGTGCCTGATGCAGACTGCTATCATCATCAACAGAGGAAGGGTTAAGTACAGTTTCTTTCGGTTTCTCTCACTCACCCCTTTTACCCTCTCTTGTTTTGCCTTTGCTCATCCAGTAACTGACACTTGGAACAGCAGTGCAAATTCCTGGGCATGTTCTAGTACTGGTCAATACAGGAGTAAATCTCACAGTCCCTCCTGCTGTTTTGCATTTGCCACCTGACAGCAGTGGATGCTCAGGAAGGCCGAGGGGTAAGGTTTTAAAGCCTTAGACTGGGCTTTAGCCATGTGACACCTATTACAGCAATTGGGAGCCAGGTGGCTAAAACCCAGTGCAATTCTTTGTAATGGTACCCCTGAGAGCGCCCATCTCCTTTTAGCAGTACTATTGATCAGGCAATTCTTGACTTTGAGGAACAAAATTGGTGTGTGCATCAAGCTTCTTTTCCTCAATTTGGCCTGGTTTGAAATTAATCATTTACCTTGAGCCACTTTCGTAAGCAGCTTTAGGCGTCGATAAATTTCAGTGTGATTTGATTTTTCTGTCACCTTCCTCTATGAAGCCTGTTGTTTACCAGTCTTATCTAGGACGTCTCCGGAGCTGTTTGGTCTTTATACTCACCTCCTGCATTGATCCTGATACCTTGTCCAGTGTGATTGTCCAAGCTCAGTAAAGTGCTGAGTGCTTTATTTAATGGCTGCACACAGTGCCTGGCTGGCGGTATCGAGGCCAATGGGTACTTGCTTTTCAGTAGAAGCACTGCATTTTGTGGGGTAGATCACGTTGTGTTTTAAAATGTTGTCCAGGCTCTGACTCTGCCTTGACTGAAATGATGTGGTGTTCTTATAAGGAGCATGTTAACAAGTTCCTCTTAATTTCAGAGACAATGAGTATTTGATATTTACTAGGGAGTGAAACGCCACACAAAGGTACCTGGATGTACATGTACGTTTCTAAGATGGTGAAACTAAATATGTAAAAATAAGGAAAAGAGTTTTCCAATCCTCTTACTTTCTGCAAAATGTTCCCTGTTCCTTTTCATTTCTCTGAAGTGTAGAAAGATTCTTCAGCATGTCATGCCATCACTTGTGAAGAGGTAGGACAGGCTGTGCTTGAGCATGTGCCCCTTTGCTTTGGTAGTTCAGTACATCATAGTTATTTATGTGGGTTACCCATCTGTTTCTTTTGAGTTGTTCTGGAGTACTCTTGTGAACTGTGAGGTAATGCCTAGTACTGCCAACCACAAGTGAGTGGCAGTGAATAGCTTTTCCTCCAGTAAATCCAAAGTGGAAGCTAGGCTGGACCTACGTGGTCCAGTCAGTCTAGTACTTCAGCAGGTAGGTAAATCTGTGTGGAGGCTCTAGATTGTGCTGCTGCATCACTTCTCTCACTGCTGCTCCTTGCCTCCCTGTAGCCCTCTTGCTACTAACCCGCGTAACTGGGCCGGAAAAGGTGGTGTTTAACATTTCCTTGTTGCTAGAAGGCTTTCAGTGGGATGTTTGTTAGTGGGATGAGATGCAAACAAGGGAATTAGAGAGAGAAAGAAAATTCAGAAAGATGAGTGTTTCTTATTCCTGTTGCTGTTCAAATAGGGCCAAAGCAGTTCCTGAAGGCAATTTAGCAAGTCCATCACCTCCTGGCCCAAGAATATTGATCTAAGAGCCCCACAAGTGATTTTATAAGACATCCCTGTCTGTGTTGAGCTGGCAAGTTGTCAAACCCCAAAACATTCTGTTTGAACAAGCTGGTGTATTCCGATCAGAATTTGTTTCACAGTCAGTTCTACTGAAAATTCAGCTCCTCACAAGCTGAGTTTGAAATTGATGCTAACATTGCAAGGACAGCATTACCACAGGACTGTGATGGAACTCCAAGAGAAAGAAAAGTATGCACCACCTCTCTCATTCCAGTCAAGTTATGACTGGAAATGAAAGTTTTTCGTGAAGGACATTTATAGAAGGACAAATAACAACCTCTGATGATTTTTTTTGTGTGTTTGTGAAATGATGCAGAGCACAATTAGTGCAGAAATATGAACAATGAAAAATCTGAGCCAGATTGCCCAAGCCTATGTAAAAATACATGCAACTTTGGTATTGAATGCCTTGCCAAACTAATTAATGAATCATATGCAAATATTCTGCTTTGCAAACACCCTTTATATTTCGTTAGATCCTCAGAAATCAACCTGGGAATCTGATAGGAAAAGGTATTTGGTCTTTGCTGTAGCAAAAAGTCACATTTAAATGCTGTTTTACATTAACAGCTGATGTCATGTCACAAAATCTGAAGTTTATAAAGCACTTTATAAACCACTTCTATTTTAATTGAGATTTGTTAGTCATGCATCTGAAACTGGTGTTTTTCCACAAATATTTTAAGCAAAAATAGCTTCTGTGCATAGAACAAAACCAGATATTCCCCATGTAGGTAGCACTTGCCATATGGGAGGTACTGCAGACATAAAAATGCTGGAGGCCAGAAGGGGAGCTCCTTCCAGAGTTCACTGAGTGGGATGATGATCTATGACTCTCACTCTCTTCTGTGAGGTTCCATTTTCATTCCAATGCATTTCTATTTAACAGACCAAAACAGAGGGCCAAAGAGGTTGGGAGAACAGAGCTGTGCTTTGATAGTAAGAGAAGCATGCACATGTAGCTCTCTTCAGGTGGCTTTTGATATCTTTTTTTTTTGTGTGTGTGTTGTGCCTTCCTTTTGAGCCCAATTGCTAGTCAGTTTTCCAGGTTGAGGAGTAGCAGTTGAGATCAATAGTGAAAGTCAAAATGAAAACCAGATTGGGTTCTACCTTTGGTGCAGTCCTGATTATTTGAAAAAAGATACAAGGTACCATTGCCTTTCCTGAGCATAGTAAAGATTTTACAGTGGTTAATGAATTTGCTATCAGGTCTAAACCATCCATGAGCCAGCACTCCTACTTGCTCCTGTCTGTTATGTTTTTTTCCCTCTCAGCTTATGCTTAAGTGTGTCTGAAACTCTTTGTCCTGCCTGTTTCACCAGTGGAAGACCAGTTTGAATGTAACCATTTGGTTCAACTGAAGCTTAAAATGCCTTGTTATCTACCTGTTTTGGGTAATGGCTTCTGTTGCTTCATGGAGCTGATCTCTGGAAGGACTTTATTTTTCCCTATATCTAAATAAAGGGGTCCAAGCAAGTCTACAGAGCTAAACATGGTGGTTTCATTAACTCCTCCACAGGAAAATGTTTTCATATGTGAAGTATTCATTATAATATAAAAGTGAAAAAGAGTTCTGTCCAAATACTCTTACTATGATAAAACAATGGTGCTTCCTCTGACCTCAGTGGAGCAGCTCCATGTTGTGTCCACAGAAGCTGTTGGCTATTAACAGTTTTACTCCAGTCAGTGATGTTGGCTCTGGATCATTGTTTCCTTCCCCTTATTCTCTATCAAGGCAGTTTTGGTCTGCACATGCAAACACAGGCTCAGCATGATTTTTTTCAATTCTCCATATGTAAAGTTTAAGAAGTAGTCATCACCTGCCTGAAGAACTGAGTTTTCTGTGGGCAGAGGGCTGCTCTTCTCAACACTCCAGTTATTTTCTGTGAGCACCAAAATTCATTAGTGATCTCTTTGGAATGCTCCATTTCATACTATCAAAGAAGCAACTGAGTCACAACTGCTCTACTCAGATTTGTTTCCTATCCTATAACGGGATGTATGTCTCAGTAGAACAAACAAGGGGTATTTTGTGATAGTTCTGTCAGCAGTTCTCCCTGGAAATTGCAAAAGGTAGATCCCAGATCAATCCATGAAACTGAAGAGTTTTCCCAAAAATGCTGGAGGCAAATACTTGGGACTTGTTTTGTGCTTTTACCATGGAGATAAGGAGAAAATGTACCAATCTGCATTAAACACCCCATGGCTTGAGTTTGCCAGGAGCTGGTACAGGCATTTTTGTGGTGCCTTCCAGCAACCTTGTGTCTCAGATACTGGGTGTAGGAGTGACAAAGCAGGTGACAAGGCTGTTATACCAGACTAGTGCTGAGATAGCCAGTTTAAAATGATTGCTGGCAGTGCCCAAGGAAGGAATGTATTTAAGAAAACTGTAATATACGACAGTCTTTGTGCCTTGCTGTTTGTACCTTTCCTCTTGGGGTGCCCAGGAGCAGTTTAGTGGCAGGGTGCTCTGGGAGGCATCCATGAACATCTCATCCCTGAGGCAGAGTGCCTTGCTGAGGGATGTATTTGAAAGTCACATTACCATTCTCAGTGGGGAAGTTTTAGTTTGGTTTCCTGTGGAATAAAATACCCAAGAACAGAATAAAATGAGCATTTGGAAAACATTCTGTCCCTCTCTACACTGATTTTTTTTTTAAAGTGCACTGGATGCCTAGAAGGTCCTATTCAAATTAGGAAATGTAGAAGTGCATGTACATGGTTTAAAGCAGTGCAGGGGAAGCTGTTCTATTTTCCAGGCTCTTAAAGAATGTGACCACAGAGGATATCAGCACAGATTTGTGGAATCATCTTGGAAAAGGTTGAATATAAAGTTTTGTTTGCAAATACATATGCCATCAAAACTTGATTTACCAATGCTCTTTACCATTTGATCAGATAAAAGAATATTAGCTCTTAAAAATGAGACACAAACTGAATTCTCTTTTCAGTGCAGTATATAATAACCCTGTCTGTCTCTGAGCTTGTACAGCTCCTTAGCTCCTTTTGTCATCCAGACAGACACATGCAGAAGTAGCCTGTGAGCCCCTTCCCACTCTCTCAACACGCCAGTTGTTTAAGACACCAGAGGGCTGGGTGTAAAAAGGGATGTCCTCTGGCAAGATTGGCTTCTGAGGTTTGAATGCCCCTGCCTGCAGCTATTCCTGTGCTCCTCTGCAGGAGTTCACTGCTCCGTGCCAACAGCCAAACTCATGCAGAGCTGCCCTGGCACCTCTGGCCTGGAGAGGCACAGGCAGGTGTTGCCCTGCACGGGCTGGTGGTGTGGAGCTGGTTCAGCAATGCCTGGGACCACCACAACAGCATGGCCAGGAAACTGCCTTCATCAGGGTTACGGCTCTGTTTTGATAAGGTGGCTGAGTCCAAACCAGAATAAATTTCTAGAGCTGACTTCGTAGCGTATTACAGTGGAACAACATCATGCCTGATCCAAGGTTCACTCCGATGGTGTTTTTCTTTTAGGTGTGCTGGGCTCTGAAACCAACCCAATAAATGGCCTATGAGCAAAACTGTAGAGAATGATTACCATGCAATCACCATGCTGCATTTGTCTCATATTGTTAGTCATTATAAAAGCCTGCATAATTCTGGAATAGAACAAGAATTTCCACACATCAAATTGCAGGCTGTGTTTGCCAACCCACAAAACATCACAATATTTATTTTGAAACTTTATAATGCTATCAAGGACAAAGTCACTTTACCTGTTCAAATAGCCCCATTGAGACAACTTAGGTTGCACATGACAGCAAAAGCAAGCAGAACTTGGCTCTGGGCACAAGAAAGGCAAAGCTGGCTTCCTCCTGTGGCAGAAATGGGGAAATGTGTAAGCACGGAGCTGGGGAAATAATGTTACTGGCGAGTGTACCACCAGGGACCTGGGGAGAAACATCAGGATGAAATAGAGATAATGGTACTCTGGCTCCCCAAATTCATACCTTGTTTGCCTTCCTACCTCGGTCGTTTGGCAAGGCTGTCTTTCTGCAGGTTTCATGCAAAGCACAGCATCTCCTCGTGTATGTATAGTTTGTATGTCTCCTACTTTGTATGTCTGATTTTTTAAAATTTGCATTTTCAAAGGCTTTTTAAAGTGAAATTGTACAATTTAGCACTGCATATATCACTGGGTTTAGGATCTATTGTAGGTGGAAGGGGGGAGGAGGTTTACCTTCCCACACCTATCTTGACAGATTCTGTGTGCCAGAGGCAGTCGTCTTTACTGTGGATCAAAACCTAATCTCTCCTGCTTTTGTAAAACCTTTTCCTCTAGTTCTCTCTGTAGTAAATTATATTCTGTTCTTTGCCCTTGAATAATTTAAAAATGTATAGAATAAAATGTGCATGGGGGGTTCTCTTCCATTGAGCAATACCTGGTAATCAAAATGCTGCATTCATATCTTGCTGCAATGATCTCATTTCTACTGGGACAGTGCTCCTGTGAGCACAGGCCCGTGTTGTGTTCATCCTGTTACAACCAGATAAACTCATAATGTAGACAGATAAGAGCTATGCTCATTAATCTATTAATTGCCTATTGTCAGTTGTCAATATGTTTCGCTTGATGGGAAGCTGGAAGATCATTTTGTATTGTAAGGATGTAGATTTTTGTTCTGTATTACTATTACTTTATTTTGATTTGAGGAATGCTGTGAAATGACATTCAAGCTGGTAGCATCTCACCCCAACAGAGTAGAGCTGGTTGCTTTTTAAGTTTCTGAAACCAGAAAAATGTGATGCCCCAAATGGCTGTGAAATAAAAAGGGGAATTTTCAATTGAGGGGACCCCACAAACGCTGTGACTCTGAGTAACGTGTTTTACGATGGGCATTCAGGACATCCTTAAAGTCAACACAGCCTGAGATACCCTGATTTCCCGAGGAAACTGAAACTCTGTGGGGACTTCATTGTTTGCTGGAAATTTGAGACTGATTTTGTCTGTGACTGGAGCTGCTGGAGCAAGATTTTATTATAATTGTATGACCTTTAATACACCATGAAGAGATTTCGAGTTCTCTATTTTTCTAGCCTGTAACAAATCAAATGTTTAACTATAATGTACAGTCACCAGGTTTACACCTTAAGAAGGGTGATTTTCAAGGGCTTATCTCTACAAAGAACAGTGGAGCAGAGACAGTTTCAAAAAAAGGAAAAAAGAAGGGAGAGGAACATCATAGAAGCACTTTATAGACCTATTTGAATCACAGCTTTAAGTCATTTATATCACGGCCAAAAAGCCCATCCATGTGTGTATTTAATAATGATGGCCCATTCTGAACAGAGACCAGAAATTTTCCTCTCCATGTCAGGAAGCAAAAAAACCCCAAAACCTCACAGTCTCTGAGCTGGTAACTTGACCTGTTTGAATTATTTTATTACTTGTGAGACCATCAGCCAGGTGGCCAGCATTTCAACTCTGAGAACAGATCTGGGAATTGATTTTTGTGGAGCTGGCATAGTTAAGAGCAACTGATGATTAGGCAGCTCCATCTGACATAGAGCAGCTCATCTATGGGGCAGTGATCTTCATGCCATCTAGGCACAGGTTTGAAGAATACAGGCAGATCTTCCATAGTGTCCAGGACTTGCACCAGTGGGATGTGTCTGCATTCCTTATTTTTTGGCATGCCAGAGGAAAGCAGTGTATTACCTCAAGGTAGGTGAGCTCCCCTCTAGCTACAGTCGCTGCAATAACCAGTGCAGGAATCTGTTTATGTGACCCAGAAGACTCCCTTGTTATTATCAAGGATGGCTGCAAAGAACAGAGTTTATTCAGATGCATTTTCTCATGATGTATGTGGGGGGCCAAGGGTTTATTTCAAATTTTCAAGGAAAAAAGGGTGTTATTGAAATGTGTGTGGTTCTTTTAATATCCGGAGTACTTCTATTTTCTCTAGCTGTTTCACTCTTCTGGGCTCCTTTCTTTCTGCAAAAAAAAATTTAGGAGGGAAATATATTTAAATTAAATGAAATTACATGAAAGAAGAAAGGATAAAAAAAAAATAATCTCCACTTCCACTGAAAATGTGCCAAACCCCTTTAAAGTGAGGAAATTACTTTTCTCAAATATCGTTAATTTTTTAGTGTATTTTTCTCCCAGTTTTGGAAAGTCACAGGCATTACAAATTCACTCTCTAGCATCTCCAGAAGAGAAGGGGATTTGTAACATGACACAAGAGCAAAAGGTAAAATAGGAAATAAAAAAAAGAGAGAAGGGGAAAATCTGTGGCTAGCATTCAGATCTGTACTCACTGGACATCAGCTGGATATTTGTATTCAGTACCTCAAAGGTAGAAAATGATAGAAAGGTGTGATTGGAAGTTTAATGCTTTGAAAACTGGTTTAAGAATAAGTGTGATCCATTTAAACACCTATAAAATATAAAAATTCTAAATTTGGAATTTTTCACATCTGCCTGTTTCAGAAAACTTTTTTTTTTTTTCCTTTTATATGGTGAGCTACTTGAAGTGTGGCTGAGCTCAGGGGACCCCAGTGTGCTAGGTGCTGCACACACAAGATGTACATGCCCTAGCCTCTCCCTGAGTATTTTGTTCACCAGTGGGAACTGAATTGCAGAGAGGGTAAATGCCTCACTTCTGGTCCCATAGGAAATACATGGATGAGTCTTGAAATGGACCTGGCTCTCCCAGGACCCAGATGAACGCCTTAGCCAAAATCTCTCTCTTCCATATCATACTTTGCTTCTCTTTCTTTCCAGTATCTTTTCTAAGCATTTCTTTTGTTTGTTTTGTTGAGGTCAGTGGTCTCAGCTGGTTGCAAGCACCACAGAATTTCACCCTTTATGTTTTGTTTCTTCCTTTGTACATTGCCTGTATATTGAGTTGCTACCTTTGCATTTCTTCTCGCTCCCAGGTCCCTCCCTACTGTGGTGAAGGTGACAGCTTCAGGAGCACAATGTTTTGTCGTTTTGACCTATGAAATAACTCACACCCCTTTTTAGCCCGTGTCCCATTGTAAGTCAGCCCCTTTTGATCCAGTCTCTGTCCCCTTTTATTGACCAACTCCCCTATTTCCACTAAATGTTTCAACCCTGCTGCCTGCTCCCTTTGTGCTTTCTTTAATTCTCAGTATTTCTGCAGCAGGACTGAGCCTACCATCAGTTTGTTTAGTGGAGCAGAAGACAAAGCCAGGCGGGTGCTGCTGCTGTTGAATAGGTCATTGGTGACAGCAACCTGTGCTGCAGAAGTTAGCTCCCACTGACACTGTTTTCACTCCACTTGAATGGAAGCTCCCAGGAGTCTTTCTTTAAAGAGCCCAGGGGTGGGGAAGGCAGAAAAACGGAAAGAAAAGGAATATAATAAGAACAGCAATAACACTCCAACTTTCTCAGTTGTGCGAGCACTTGGCTAATCAAAATGAGAAGTATCTTGGGTGTCTGTAGATGGGGTGGGTTAAGAGGTTGTTCTTTTGTTCCATCCTGGCCTCTGCCATGCAGGGCAGTGACTTTTTGTGTCTCTAGATTTTCCCTCTGCTGTTAGGTTAGGTGCTGTCATCTATATAAACAAGGTCTTGTTCATAAGCACTTGCCCTTTTTGAATGAGATACAGCCATGGCCAGGAAGGGAACTCTCCTTGGCTGAGCCACCAAAGGAAGGTTGCAGCCAGTACTGCAGCTCTGGATTCTGACTGAGCTAAAACTGCATCTCAGTGGTGATTACCTGCCAGGGCCATGCCTACCAGGATAGCAGGGAGAAGTGCTGGGCAGGCTGAAACAAACCTTCTCTTCCAGAAATTTTCTCAGTAAACGAATAGTGTGTTTTAATTATACTTCAAGAGATAACAATATAGTCTGCCTTTTTATCTAAGCTAAGTCCATTTGATTGATATGCAATAGCACACAGCTGCCATCTTTCATAGAGGATGATGATGCTAAAACTGCACTAGCCTCACAGGGTAAAACCATCTTACCTGGAGGTACAGAAAATGTTATGCATAAGTAGGAAAAACAATGGTTGTGATGGACAAGACTAGTGAAACAGCTCGCTCTATATTAATCAGAAAGCCAGCTTCTTAAAAGATAATAGGCAAGTATTTTTAGCAGGTTGACAACAGATATCCAGTCAGAAATTAGAAATGTGAAAGAGGTAGGTGCTGAAAAATTTAAAATCTTATTTTTTAATGCGCTTTTGGGCCATGTAATGGATTTTCTTGAAAACCTCCAGGTAATTAAATTTTTGTTCACAGATTATGTAACTTAAATACTTTGGGGAGATGGATTTTCTCCATACAGATAGGAAACTGAATGTAATTTTAATGCAGAAGAATAGGGAGAAAATTCTGGTGTACGAGTTCATGAGCCAACCTAAGTTTGTTTTGCTTTCTGAATTACAAAAAAGAAGATGCAACTAAAACTGCTCAGAAGTGGTAGAAAATACCACTGAATATTTTTTTTATGAGTATTTTTCTTTGATTCTAAGAAACAAACCTGATCACACAGCACGTACAGGTGTATGCTTACATTTATTGTACATACTGCTCTGTGTTTTACACAGGCTGTTTGCCTCAGGGAGTTAATTCTCATACAACTTTTTTCTGCTTCTGCAAAAACTCTGAGGTCTTGTAATAAATTTAACATAGCTGACTTGCATGGCAAGAGGCTTGTTATTTAGTCTCACAGTTTATATTTATGCAGAATAGTGTCTGCTTTATTCAGTAGAAGGCCACTTCTGTTAAAAAAAATCACTTAAAGTTTGTGATGATGGAGAGGCCTATAATAAGAAGAGGGAAAGAACTAAACATTGGAATAGAGCCTTCCTTCCAAATCATGTAATTTTCAGAAATTGTTAAAGTTTTAATACTATCTCTTAGCTACAGAGTTTAAACATGCTCATCTCCTAAACTGGTTGATTTTTCATTGGGGAAAGATGAAACTGCACCATAGTGAGTTGGTTTCCTTGGTGGCTATTTAGTGACTGTCTGCCAGCTGACTGTGGTGCTGTACCATGGCTTCCTTGCCTCCCTGGGTGGATAATCATGGGAAATAGATATTTACTTCTTGGCCCCGTCTCCCTAATCTAAGGACTTGCCAAGGATGGCAGCACCTGGAGTGTCTCTTTGTTGCCCAGCACTGGCCTTAAGGGTCTCAGAGCAACCCTTAAGGGGTCTCAAGGGCCCTTTCTCACCAGCATGTTGTGTTTGTGGAGCTCCAGCAATCCCAGGCCCCTGCAAACGTTCTTCCTGTGGGGTTGCTGGAGAGACTGTAGTGCTGCATGAAGTCCTCTGATGCATGGGCAGCTCCCAGCCAGATTCTCTGGAAGTCTCTGGGCCAGCAGTCAGGAGCTGTGCTTGTGGCTCAGTCTTGCACCTTTCCTTTCTACACATGAAGGGAGGTCAGAGAGCACCCAGTCCCCTGAGAGAGGTGCCAGGGATTGGTGGGGCTCACACAGCTGGAGCAGAGGCAATAGCAAGAGCCCACAGAGCTAGAAGTCTGCTTTCTGCTTGACAAAGCAGACTGGATGAAGATGTGGCCCTGGATGTTTTCCCCATAGTTCATCAAATGGATAGAATCATTGATGTGGTTTGCTTTCCCCCATCTTGTGATTTCTCCAAGCTGGGTGTTTTCTTTTTCTGGAGTAGAACAATCTTTGACAAATAATTCTATTTAGATGGTTTCGAATTCTTGAAAATGCCAGGCATATGTTTACATATTTTAGCACAAAATCTTCTGGGTTTGGGTTCAGAAACATTTCAAATTAAGTGGTGAAGCAAAAGTGAAATGTCCCAAGGTTGTTGAAACAACATAGTTGATCAAAATTATCAAATCAAGGAGTCTTCTAGTTTTTAGTTACAAACAGTTTCAAGCTTCTGAAAGTGCCTTTTATCCAAATTTGCAGCTGAAAAAATAGAGAACCTCAACAAATTTCAGGAGAGAGAAAATCTGTTGCTTTTTGAGTTCTCACTATTTATACCACTACAAAGTGCTTATAAAATATTACCATTCTAATTTGTAGCGTTTTACACCTACTTTGTGTAGCAATAAGGCAAACACAGCCTATGAATAAAGATAAGGATGTGGAACTTGTTCTGTTAAATTGGGACCCAAATGATTTCTGAGGAAAAAAGGGGAAAGAAAACGAATGCTTTTATGTAGTTTTCAATATTTGATAGTCATCTTCTTTTATCAGACTGAGTAGGAGTCATATTATCATCTAGTTTCATATAAGAAAAACTTCTATTATGTCTGAATCCTTAAAATTCCTTTTAAAAACAAGGAGTAGCTTTGGATTGCTTTCAAGAACTGGCAACTAACCCAGAATTTTCACAAGTCAAAATTAGCACTCTTGAATATTTTAAAGAAAAAAATGTTAATTTATATGTGAAATATGGAGGCACATTGAAAGTCTGTCTTCTAGGAGCCCTTTTTGCTACTGGTGTATCACTAACAGGGTGAGAATTACTGTTCTGCTATCAGCAGTAGTTAACATTCACTCCTTCCGCTTGGAAATATGCTGAAGTGTCTTACCAAATGCTGATACCTTACAAGAATACTTGGAAAAATATTCTATTGCATATGGTGATTTTGAATTCCAGGCACTTTGTCTTAAAATTCTTGACTTTGATTGAGTAGTGTAATGATTATGATCTTTTCTGCCATCCATGTGGTAGCTCATAATGCTGGTAATCACATCACCATCAGTGTGACTTCAAAGGAGTATATGCATAGCAAAGTTCAGAGCTTCATGACCTTTGTGATGCTCCACTCTCCACAAATTTCACAAATAAATCATTGCCAAAAATTCTGTTATCTTTAGACGGTGCCTGTTTGGAGCATAGGGCTTCCAAATGAGACAGCTCACTTGTCACCAGAAACAGATGTGGCAGGGGTGGTGGGTGCTTCTTCCCTTTGGCATTTCTTTCTCTTCCAGGTTCTGGTCAGGTGTGATACACAACATTAATTTAGAGGCCTAAACTCCATTGGTTTACTGATGGGATAAACTCAGCACTAAGTGAGGAATAGCACCAAACAGCTTTGAAATGTGATACAGCAGTTACTTTTCCAGTAAAACAGCTGAAGACATTGCATCTGTGTTTAGAAGGAACTTGTCAGCTAGAAGTGAGGAGAAACCAATACTCTGTCCTGTGCCACTAGGCACAGACCTTCCTTAAATGTTCTCCAGAGCATCAGGGTGCCTAACAGCAAGAAAATCTCACAAGGAAGCTATTAGTAGCATGATGGGCAAAGCAGTCTGCTCCAGTGGTACCTGCTGACCACAAGGAGGTTCTGTGGGAGTTTAAAACAGTGAAGTAAGGTGAGAATTCCCCTGCCAAACTGCATCTGCATTTGACACTGAGGTATGCAGCTGCAGAGCTCTGCTGCTGTTAAATTACTCTGACACTGAGGGCATTCAGTGAACCTACTTTACTACACCAGAGCTACATCTACAGGCAAGCAGTAAAACCCAAGCATTAAAACAATCCTATCAAGTTGCCTCACAGAGCTCTAGAAATGAGAACCTCGCAGAATTCCTCTACCCATCTGCATGGCTGGGGACTTCTACTATGAAGAATTGTACCATAGTAGAAAGGGAATCCAGTACAATGCGGTAAGAGAATTAATCACTTCTGCTGCCCTCCTGACTTTTCATTAGGAGGAGCACAGCCACACAGCATGTGACAGGTGGCACCTGATAACCAGAAGTGGACATTGAGCGAGCTGCCACTTAGGAGCAGTTTTTACTGAAGTATAATAAAAGCAGCATGACAGCTTATGGTATGTATCACAGGACCAGCACTGTTTTGTTAAAGACAAGAAGTTGTTTCATTTACTGCAGTAGTTCAGGTGTGTCTTGGTCTTCCTCTGTCCTTGCTGACTCCATTTAGTTTCATCATAAAATTTGCAGAGAGCAGCAGTTCAGTGTCACTCTCAGGTACTTCTGAAGACTTCTCTAAGAGTTTTCTTTCTGAATTTTCAATTCATTGAGCTGCAAATAAATGTTCTTTCTCATCTAAAACTCATCACTTCCTTACCATTGGAGGAGGAAAACACATTTAGGAAATTAGTTTGTGGTTTTCTTCAATTTGTTCCACATACAACTCATCAACAGTACAGCAGCGAAGAACTGGCACACAACTACAAGTATGTGTTCAAATTAAAAGTGTATTCTGCTCTTTTATTCTTGTGCTGTGCAGTGATTATGGAAGGAAAATATTTTTATCAAGCAACCAAAAGCGCATTAACACCAAGGAAAACTATTCCCACTTCCTACCTTCTTTATAAGGCAGTAAACAAGGACAGAAGCCATGTCAGGGTTACTGTGGGGAGTATGAACTTGGTGTGCTTGGTGTGACTCCCCCTCTTCTCTTTTAACAGCCTGAACCTTCACCTCACATAAATGGCCCCAGCTCTGCTGCCTCTGCTTGCTTTCCTTTCTTTTATAAGGGCAGTGATGTATATGCAATAATGTCACAAAATACACACAGGATAGTGTTTAAAGAAAATCTCCTTGATTTTCAATTATGATGATGTTGAGGCACAGCAAACTGAAGAAGGAAGATTGAAAGTGAAAGTCTAAAAGTCCCCCCAGAACCTCCATTGCTGATGCCTGGCTGCTGATCAGGCCTTGGGGCTGGGATAGTGAGGACAAGTTTGTTGTTACCTAATGACAGCTAGAAATTAAAAGTGGCCTCTGTGCTTTTGCAAACAGTTCGCAGATGTAAATGCTTTAATATTTTTTAAATTTTTTGAGGGGTGAGGAGATTATATTCTCATCAAATTTGTAACCTTTGTAGGAGAAAAAGAGAGAAAAAATGAGCCTAAGGAAATTATTTCACTTCATTTATTTCTAGGATTAGTTTTCCATTCTGACTCTTTGCTTCACCTTATTCTCTGAAATTCAAAAGGCAATTTGAACTTTTTTTAAAAAGTAATGTTATGCATTTAGAAATGGCCTTGCTTGGGTTTTGTGCCACAGTCCCAAGAGTCTTTCAGAGAAGTGTGCTCTTTATAGACTAAGAGAAGTGTATTTTTAATTTTTTTTTAAAGAATACCATATAAACCATCAAGTGAAACTCCTCCTGCCCTTCTTCCACCTCCAAAAGCAAAGAGGTCATGGATGATGGAGTCTGGAATACAAAAGGTATAGGGCACTCAGCATCTGTGAGGAGGGGATCAAAACAAATATCCTTTATCTAATGCAGAACCTATTACTGAATCAAATGCAGGGACGTGAAAGGTCCAAGTGTGCTTTAAATAATCTGTGTTACAAACAGACCATAATCTGCACAATTAAGCTTCTTGGAGTTGGCAGGATTTTGTGCAGTTGGCAGTTTTCCCCTTGAATAAAGGTCAAAAAGAGGGGAGTGAATTAACCAATTAATACCTTTTTAAAGGTATTCTATGATGCTATTGAACCTTAGAAATATTTTCTCCCTTGCCCTGGTGGCTCTAGCCAGAGCAAGTTCAGTGTCCTAATTTAAAAGTCCGCCTGTTTGAAGAGCAAACAAAGGAGGGAAGGGAATAGGAAATCTCCCTCTGTCACCACGCAGGTGGGAGCTGGGCTCTCAGCATGTCTGATTAAAGCATGCTGTGAATCAGGCCCTGGGGAACTCTGCTCATGTGAATGTTACCCTAGGGTTGCCCTTAATATCTATCTATGACTGTTTTATAGGTTTCCATTCTGGACCCCTGGGAAAAATGGTGGGGACCTTATATAGTCATTACTAGGTGAACATCTTGCTATCCAGAATATTGTTTCTTTAATACAAACATGTATTTTTGTTCTTGCAGGGAGATAGAGTATATACAGTACTACCCAAATGGGTGGTGTAAGGTTGCTCTCCCCGTAGAATAGCCTCTTTTCTTGATTACGATGATGAGAAAGTGTTTTCATTTAAAAGGAAAACGCTTGAATGGTTTTCTCATCCCTTGCCCCTCCTCTTGGCAAGCAAACGTGCTGTTGGGGCATTGGGTTTATCACAGGCCAAATGGGGAATTCTCTTAGGAGCCTCTTGTTGAAATGTTGGCAACACATCACTGAACAGTTCTAAAGACATCAGGAAGCCCTAAATTTCTCTGAATTTTCCCACCACTAGCCTTGAATGTAGTTGTGTCTTTGGCCTTGCAGACTTTGGGAGAACATCAAGGAATGTGCTTGCAGCCACCACAGTGTGGTCATCAGCACAGGGCAGCCCCTCGGGATGGGAAGAAAGTTGATTGGAGAAAGAAACCACCCACGTACTAATCTTTTTGTTTCCCATAGTTATTCTTTTCTTGACTTTTTCTCCTTCACAAAAAAAACACTTAAGGCAAAGGCATTATTTGACAGACTCTTTTCTGAGGGAGGGAGCTGAAGAAGCTGTGTTGCCTTTGCTGTCCACAGATTCTCAGATCCTTCAAAGGCCTCTGTCCAGCTGTCTCTCTGCCGCCGTGTGGTGTGGTCTGGCTCCCTTCATCTTTTGTCTGTTACCCCTACAGTGTAAAATCAGGGGGAAATAATTTTCCTCCATTTACACTTTACCGTTTTGGGACAAATTAATTCTAGTACCACTTGAAGAGAGGCTCACAGGATCATGGAGGGATGTGGGGGAGGAGGGCTGGATTTTTTTTACGTGTCTGGAAATCAAGCATGGTCTGACCAAAGGCTCCTTTTCTCTCTTTCCCTCTCTTCTTTTTCTCTTTTCTATTTTTACTTAGGTGCTAAAGTTAAGTGTTTACTGAATATGATTTCAAATGTCAGTTGAACTTACTATTTTAACCAAAGCTGTAATAGAAAAATATTTTCCCTGCATTGTTAAAATGCAACTCAATTCCCGCTCAGCTACCCACACTCTGTAAACAAGAATGTGTATTTGCTGTTGATGTGTGGAATGTATTTTTTTTAAATCACAGAATGGGTTAAGAATTAAACTAGAAACAAGATGAGGAAAAAACCCTCAGAGCTGTAATCAAACATCCATTCCAACAGCTGAAACATGTTATTACATCTTTCAGCTGATTTATCGTACCCAAAGAGATTTCATAATCATTCTTAGTATTAAAACAAGGGGAATAGAGGCACATTTCAATAACAATGATTGTTGTTTGGAGAATGCCAGTCATGTCTAGGAGTGTTATTTACATCAGACAATATGTAGATATTGTGCCTCCAAGCCTGTTTCTGTTCAGTTTTGTTCTTTGACTTACACAAATGAATGCTAAGAATTGTTGACAAGGAGGTTCAATAGCTAAATGCAATAACCAGGGTCCTGCTTACTTCCTTTTGGGAAGAGAAAAATCTTAACCACATAAGTAATGCAATCTGATGGAGAAATAAATGTGGCTATATATGTCTGAGCTATCTTTGTTATAAAATTGGGGAGAAATTGAATCTGTGTACTAATTGCAATTTGTATGCACATATTAACCATAGGTAATTTGAAAACAATTAAAAGACAGGAATGAGAAAACCAGATGTGGAGCAGTGGAATGTGTTACAGAGAAGCAGGCTTCACTTTGTGTTATTTTCTAACATGCAGTTTTATTTTTGCTGGAGTCTTGTCACAAATCCTAAAATACCATTACAGAGTTAGCAGATGGTTCCCAAGTATTCATACCTGATAAAGCCTCCTGGGTGATCAAGCACTGAAAAATCAATATATTTTTCAACTTTCAATGGCTAGCTATTCAGTTTCATTACATCTCGCTATTCCTCCATGGCTCCTGTGATATGGACACTTACTTCACCATTGCATTAAGCTCTAATCTCCAGGCTGGCTGATACAGGCAGTTAATGAATAGCTAGAGTACCACCTTGGTATGCTTCACAATTCTCCTGATCTCAGTAGGATGTTTCGAGTACTGTGATCTTGTGTTTAGTAACACCCCACTTCTTCCCTCTCTTTTTTTTTTTTCCACACATGCACAGACACCCCTCTCCAGCTGTCACCTTGCTGAGCTCTGAAAGAAAAAATCAGTAAATACACATTTCAGCAGAAATATTTTGCTTTGACATTTGACTCTTCTAAATAAATAATATCAGCAAGTCACAGTAAGGCAGATCCATGCCCCCTGGGTGACCATTTGAATCACATTCTTAAATCTTTCATTTTCAATAAAGGCACAACTAGAGATAGGTCTTTAAAATGTCCCACTTTTGTCTCCAGATTATCTACATCCCCCACAAAACAGATATGCTCTCTGACTGACTGTTAATGCTTTCTTTAAATCATGTTTCTTTCCCCTTTTCCTAACTGAAACTCGTGGTATGGGAAAGTTAACTTGCAGTAAATGCCACGGTGTGCATCAGCTTTCTAATTATTACAGGAGCCTGATTATGGGTCTTTCTCATGCATTTTAGGCTGGATTTCTAGCATGGGGCATCTCTATGTACTCCAATTTGCGTGAAAATACAAGTGCACGTGAAATGCTAGTGAATGCATAAAGTCTGTGCATGCACATGGGCACTCTCAGAAACTGCACTAGCCTGTTTTTATTTTCCATTAGTATTCAAGATTTCACTGATTTTTTGCTCTTACACTTTTTTTGAGGTTGTGGAGGGGGTTTGTCTTCATTGTTTTTACACATCAGGCAAATACCAATGACACAGACCTGTTTTACATGCATGCATGCACCATGACATCAGTAAGCCTGGGGCATCCAGAAAACCCATTGACTCTGATTAAGGCATATCTTAAATTTCAGACATAGGCCTTGATTCAGTCTACAGTGCAGGAGGTGTTTGTTGAAAAAATAAGCATAAATATCAGCCACCTGAATATTTTCTCTTCTGTCAGCTGCATGGAGGCGAAAGTTAGTCTTTGTGTGTGCCACAGCGGCGTATGAAGAAGAGTGTTACTAATTAATAAGGGCCATTTCTGTCATCAGTGTTGGTGTCTGGCAGCTCTCAGGCAGTAAGTGCCATCACTGCCACCCCCCAGGGACCCCTTCCTCCCCGTGCAGTTAACCCAGCAGCTGGAGGAGGCCAGGACTCCACGCTGTCAGAGGATGCAGGTGCTCTCCTTTGATGGTGTCCTCCCTGATGTCTTGAAATAGGTACTTGTTGCAGGGTGTATCATGGGGTGATTCCTGTCCAGCAAAGTGCTGTGGGTCCAAACTCAGCAGGCTGTCCTCCAGCTTGATTCCTTCCTTTCCTGCTTTAAAAACTCTTGTTTCTTCACTGGAGTAATTAGGAATTTTTGTCTGCCGGAGCAGTTCCTTGTCTGGGGCTGCAGGTGTTCAGCCTGTGCTGCCTGGCCACAGGAACCAAATAACTTTGGAGAAAAAGACCTGGGTCATTTGTAGGCAATTTTATTAACATCTGAAGCACACAGTTGTGCCATGTAGACCTGGGTCCACGCTAGAGCCCTTTCATTACCCTGCTGTGTGGCTGGATTTATGCTGGTGGAAGTCCTAGCTAAAAAAGCTTTTGTACAATGATTAATTGACCTTAACAAGTTTAAGGATGCTTATTTGCACACAGTTATGAAGTGTTGCAATATGTCACAAATGAGAGCAGCTTCTATTATAAACATAATGGCATAAACAGTGAAAGCTGGTTATATTTCCTTAAAAGTTCATTGCAGGGAAATGGGGAAGCTTGAGAAGCTAAACAAATCCAGGCAATAATGGAAATGTAGCATGAAATTACTTCTGTAAACAACAGCCATTCATTATTTGAACATTTTTCATAAGAGAGTAAGCAGACGAGTGTTGATGTTAAAGGGTGTGTGTGGAGGGGGAGGAAGAAGAGAGGAGATTATGAATTTTGAAAGAAATCTTCCAGGGCTATACAGACAGATGTACATCTGTTTAAAAAAAAGAGGTGCGTAAAGCACTGATTGATCCCTGAATATTAACAATCGATGCCATTTTCTTCATTAACTTCTGAGTTGGAGCACAAAGAAAGGTATATTTGATTAAAGGGGAAGAGAAGGGAGCACTATTTAATGTTGATTTGGTGTAGTGAATAACCCCAGAGAGAAATGTAAATACCAGGCTGCAATAACATGACAGCACACTAATCATATTTACAAACGATATTAAATCTGTCCATTGTGCTTGCCTGGCTGCGGATTGGCCCGACTGTAATTGTCACTGTAACCAGTGCTGGCTTGTGGGAGAATTTAACTGCAGTGATATAAGGTGAGTGCTAGGCTTATTATTACTTTATTATTACCCGGTTTATGTTTATTAAAACAATTTGTCATGCAGAACAGGAATGGGAGAATGGGAACATTAAATCGTGCTGTACTCAACCTGAAGAAATGAGTTACAATAAAATTAATGGCAGGCAGGCCACAGCTGACACTTGTAGCCGTGTGGAGCAGCTACACACTGGTTCGTTTCATTTGCTGATCGTTTCTTGTTAGGGTCACGCCATTAAACTTACATATTGAGAACTACTGAAAATCTGAGGCAATGAAGGTAAAGTTTATGAAGCAAAAGTGGGGTTTTTTTCTGCTGCTAATGCAGTCCTTTCAATTATTACAGAAATCAGGAATGCAGATTGAAAGTTTAAATCATACTGCGTTATTAAAGATGTGTGTTGGAGTGAATGTCCTTCAATTTTACAGAGGCTTAGAGAGCTGAGAAAGAGCTGAGTTTAGGCTAAAGTGAGACCATTCTCTAAAGGCTTTGAGCAAAGAGAACAGCGAGAATAGTGGTCATGAAAGGTCTCATAACAAGTTTAATAAAAGCCGCTTTATTTTCTTTCCCTGGAACTCAAGGGGTCCTTATTTGATATCTTCAAATTTATTTCAGCCCAAATCTTCATTATTTTAAAGTAGAGGCAGGAGGCGATGACCATGGGAATAGCATTGAGCCTCTTGGAATTCAGCAAAGAGGCACAGTGACATAACCTCCTCTCGTGACACAATTACGGAAGAAATTAAAAGTGTCAGGCTCTATGTACTTTAGCTGCATAGAAGAAATCTGGCCTCCTGATGAAACATCTTTGTACATGAAAAAGTAATACCCTGCCCTTGTTTCCCATTATACAACAATGTTAAGGAGTCTTCTGGGGTGATTATTAGGGATTTGGTGAAGCACAATAAATGCTGAAGATTAAATCTGCGCACTAGCAATTAGTATCGGGGAAAGAAGAGCGCTCTTTTTTTTTTTTTTCCTTTTTAAAAAGTATTTATTAATGAAGCTATTTAAAGAAAACCAAGCCAACTGCTGAAGTTAGGAAATGTGAACCTTTCATTTCATTTCTAGCAGTTTTATATTTGTGTAAGTCCTACAAAGTCCACGGGGTTATTCTTGATTTATACCAGTGTGAGCAAGTAGAAGATCGGGCTGTCTCTTGGATTTTTTTTCCTCATTTTCCTTTTATTAAGTCTTGGAGAAAGCCTTCAAAGGAGAGATTTAACCATGGATTATCTACCTGTGTCCCCAATCTCAAGGGCTGGACCAAGTGTCCAAGAGCTCAACATCCAAACACTGCAACAGAATACCAGAATGGGAGCTGAACTCTGAAAAACCCACTTTGGTGAAGTGAGTGAAGATATTTAAAAGGTCTTACTTTGGATTTTTTTATTTTATTTTTTTTTTATTCCCTTTTGGTTTTCTAGTAAGGGGAATGGCAGATGTTTATCTCAGAAAAGTAACTGCATATTCAGTCACAGTGGTCAGGCCACTACAATTACCAAGGATGCTCTGAACCTGAGAAAAAACAATGGAAAAATCTTTCCTGTCTTTACTTGGCACTTCCTGATCACCTTCTTCAAATAATAGCCACTTCTCTGAGAGTACTGGGAGCTTTCTGTCTGAATGTAAAAGGAGAGAGCAAAGACCTTGACTTACAGTTTATTTTGCTTGGTGAGGTGTAATGCAGTAAGTGTAATCCACTGCAATGGCAAACACTCATGGTAGACCTGGGTTCTGGAGCATTAGTGACTTCTGAGGTGGTTCCTATCTGCCTTTTTGACATGGTGCTGTCATTGCAAATAGGAGGGGTTTGGAGAAATAGGAAAACCGTTGATGGAATAATTCTTTCTGTGATAGGTGGCTCTGTGGTTGGTAGACATCCTCTGAGGGATGAAGTGAAGATGTGTAGAAGGACAGGTTTGGGGGCTTGAATGATCTAAGGATGGACAGACAGCTGCTGCAGTGGTGGGTGCAGTAGAAACACAGCAGACAGCAGATATCCATATATTGCTGGCCTTGAGTCCTTTTCTGTGCCCTCCTTTACATTGATTGAAAAGAAAACACATTTCATTAAAATGTGTTGACCTGTGTGGCTGGCTAAATAGGCTCTTAAATGTTACAGCAGATCTCTGACCCAGCATTTTTAAAAGCAGAGTTTTAACGTACTCTTCCATCTTAATTTGTATTTTTTTAACACTCAGTAAACTTGGGGAGAAACCAGTTAGTCCTTTATTCCCTTATGTGTAAAACTCATGAACTCTAAGTAACACACACACTGTAAGTGTCTTGCTGAATTGCAGTCCTTATTATACGTGCAAACATCCCTTTGACATGAAGGACAAGGGTAGAGTGTAGAATTTTGAGTGATATTTATCACTTGGATTATTAATAATAACAGCATTTGGCATCTTTATAGCACTTTACATTTTCAAAATGCTGCATAAACATTAGCTAAATGGTAGCTAAGTGTGCATAAATGATATTCAGAGCCATTACCCTCTACCACGCTCACACAGTCACTGTTGGTCTGCACTAAAATGCGTGTGCTGTTGCTTGTTGGAAAATCTTTACTGCTTATGCGAAGTATTAGCTTTCCTGGAAGAACCAGACTGACCATTTTTCATTTTGTTTCACATGCACCCAAAGGCTTTTGTCCGTATTATGGATTAATGGCCTGCAAAATTTCAGTTTATTGGGGAAAAAGAAGTTGTTGATTTTACTTACTGGAGCATAAAACCAAATAAAAATAGAGGGCTGAGAAACCAAAACACTACCTTCTTTTTAAACCACATTTTATCTTGAGTCTTACCACAGCATTTTATGCTGTGTTTCCTGGCTGTGGGTCCTGGCTTCTCCTGTTTTACACGTGTTCAAAGGCTGGATGCTCCCACGGCTGCACGTCCAGGCATCATTTTGACCCCTCAGAGTCACCTGATGTGCTTGTGCATACATCAGTGTTGCCAAGCAAGGTGCTACTCAGTGTCCATCAAATAGAGACTGCACAGGTGCCTTTTGTGACCTGTTGTTTTCCTGTGACGTGAGACTTCTCATGTATGGCTCTCAAAGAAAATATCCATACTTGTCTTATGTTTATCCCCACCCCTGATTTGCAACATACTTTTCTCCAGCCACACTAGCTTCTGTTGCAGTAGTGCTTTTTTCCCCTCCTTTAGAGCCACTCTGTCATTTCATAAAAAGAGCAAGTGGGGAAAATTTTACAAGTATCTTGGACCCCTGTCAGTAGCTATGATGGGATTGTACCTGAAAACAGCTCACTGTATACCCCCACCAAATAGAAGCAGAAATCAAGGGAAATGTCAAAGGGCAGTTTTCATTCTGGATTGCATCAATGTAATCCTGGAGCAAGTGAGTAATTCCACTGTCACTTAATTAAAACTTTTAAGACCTTATGTCTTTGACCTTGTTCTTTAGCTGAACACATAAAAGCAAAGTGGCTTGCTTCCTTAATCTCACTTCATGCCGTTGCCTTCTGATGAGAGAATCCTCTTGGTACCTCTGATTTGTCATTGAAGCGAAGGGAAGGGCTATGCACACTACTTGCTCCTATCTTCCACGGTGAGTCTACCTTGACTAAGTTTCTCTTGCTATCTTTAGTCTTCTCCCTGGAGCACCTAGCACATCAGGACAAGAGGGATCTCAGCCCCACAGCTTCATTCTGGACCTGTTAACTGTAACTACTGATGTCATTTACAAGGATAAATCCTTAAAGCCAGGCCAAGGTAGACAAAGAAAGAACACTGAAGTAATTCCCTTTGGACAACAGAGATTGGTGTTCAAGTTATTGAAAATCTGTGTAACTCATTTTCTCTTTTGTCATACTTTAAAAATCTATGAAGTTTGGCTGAGTGCAAACAATAAGCTTTTATTGTTGCTGCCCTTCTTCATAAATGTGTAATCTTCTGGGACCATCAGAAAAGCTTTGGTACAACAAATTAAAAGTCTCTAAACTTTCCTATGTCTCCTTGGACATTTTGTAGACCTGCAAATATCAAGTAGTAATCAATATAATACTGCTCTAATATTTTAAGGCAAACTGGCAGTTCCTGAGACAGCACAGCACAGCTATCTCACGGCAGGCTGAGATTCCTGCTGGGTCACAGAAGAATAGTGCCCGTCAGCTGGCATGGGCAAACCCAGGCACAAGAGCAGCTGGGTTGCAGACTGGAGAGGCAGTTGGGTACAGCTTTGTGCGCTGGTTCTCAAGGCTCACAGGTACACTTGCTGCTCCATCAGCCACTCCTGCACTTGGGCAGCAGTGTCTCTGTAAGGTGTGGCTGAAGTCCTTGCTGTTCTGTAGGTGGTGGTGTTCTGTGATCTCCTGTTTCCTTCACACCTGTCCTTGAGTACACGTTTCCCTAACAAGGCAATACTGTTGAACCAACAAAGTGACTTGAATATTTTCTCTCTCCTCAATGTTTTAGCATAGCAAGCTGTATTAGCAATAATCTCTTAGTATATCCTGTATTTTATCTTGGAGAGAATTATGTTATTTTCTTTGGGGTGAGGCACATGGTATTCAATTTGAGAACATTTGCTTTTTTATACCTTGTTAATGGAACCACCTTGTCAGTTTAACAGCTTCCACGAGGACTATTCAGCAAGGGGCAGGGAGGGTGGGAATTACTGTAGTATTTTTTGTCTCATCACTAAGGAGTGAACATTTCCTTTTTCTCCCCAATTTAGTGACTCTGATCCCTGACACAAAAAAAAAATTTGAACCCAATCGCAAGCAGCAGATAAGGTGGGGTGGAGTGGGCAAGGGTTTAGCATTCACTGCCACCACCCAGTTCCTCTCTTGTCATTCAGGTAATCACAGTTCCCTGGTCAGCTGAGAATGGACTCCTGCAGTTGCTGATGCAAAATGGATCTATGCAGTAATGCAAGTGGGCAGTGTTGCTGACTCAAGGTGCAGTAAACACAGCTGGACAAGAGAGTCTGACCATATTTTAGCTGTGGAAACATCTTTTGCAAACTGCATCCATGTGCTACTGTGCTACCAGCTCCCTGGTGCAGGAACTGGATTCTGTCTGCTGGGCTCTCACTCTTGATGAGGTGGCAAGTTGATGCATGCTCATTTGAGGAGCCAAGTGGCCCAATCCTTTGCTGAGGAGCTGGAAAAATGGAACGAAGTTTTGTCTGCAAAAAATCTTGCCTAACTGCTAACTGCTAGTCTGTTTCTAGTGGCTACTTTTTTTTTTTTTTTTTTTTTTTTTTTCTCTAGCATGGCCTGTTCCAAAGCCCATTTACATCAACATTAAAGCTTGCCACTGACCTAATGGCCTTTGGATCAGTCCCATAGTCGCCTTATCATCTTCCATATTATTGGCACACCTTTACCTTAGGTCTTGATTTCTGTGGAGCTCCACAGGTCAAGCTCTATCTCATTGATGTGCTCAGGCTTAAATTGATTCACAGAGAAACTGGCTGTTCTTCTAAAGAAGTGGTCATTTTTCTTAAGTAGCTTCTATTTTTAGATAAAACTCCTTGAGGCAGCAGACAGTATTGGTACCTCACTGGCAGGAGTTAGTGTGCCTTGTGACAAACCCCTTTGGGGCACATCACATGGGGAGCTGGAGCAGTACCTGAGGATACCCCACCACTTCCACCATGTCAGTAGCAGGAAAGTCTTAAGGTTTTTTCATTATGCTAATGAAGAAAATTAACAGGGTTCAAACTTGATTTAAGTTTTCAGGTGCTAAATAACATTGCCTGTCTTTCTGAAAAGCTTCTAAGAGCATCTCTTTTTTTTTTTTCCACACTTTGTTGCTTTAATGACAAATTTTTTAGGACTCTCTTTGTGTAATTGTAAGATTGGTTTAACTGTTTGGGTAAACGTCTTTAGCAGCTTTTGAGAACCTGGCATGCCCAGTTTCTGGAATTGTGAGCAGACCCCCTGCCAGGTGTGAGCTCAACAGAAAAGCCGCTGAGATTCATTCCTTCTCTTCTGCACTTTCTATCTTCTTACTTTTTTCCTTGCAGCATTGCTGGGTGTGGAAGCACAGCATTGTATCCGTCAGCTGAATGCAATACAGATACACACACTGGGAAAGGGAGTAATCTCAGTTACAAAAAAACCCACTTGTGCAAAACATAGACCTAATTCTCCTTGCACCACCCCTGTGCTCTGGAGGAGTTTCCAAGGCAGTGGCAGGGGCAGAGTTCTGTTAGGTGCACACACCTCCAGTTACTGCCAGACCACAGGATTTGGGGAGGCACCAGCTTGTGAAGCCTTAGCCTCCAGGTGGGTTTTGTGAGAGGTGGTTTGTGACCTGGGCATTGCTATCAGCTGCCCTACCCCCCACAGTATGAGACAGGAGCGAGGGTTGGTTCTGAAAGGCCAATACACTTAAAATTGAGAAACTGTAGAACTCATTGCTTATGGCAAACTTATAATTTGCTTTGATTTTGCTGAAAGCTAACAGGTTCTATGAGGGCTGAGAGGATTAAATACACCTGTATTCACAATT
Source organism: Florisuga fusca (assembly GCA_038090715.1). Taxonomy (NCBI): domain Eukaryota; kingdom Metazoa; phylum Chordata; class Aves; order Apodiformes; family Trochilidae; genus Florisuga; species Florisuga fusca. The sequence goes on from JAAWXA010000027.1 coordinate 8,157,197, forward strand.
ATGTTTTAAAAAAGGAATATCTTGTTCTTTGGCCCAAATCCAGCAGACACTACTGGGGACTAAAGAGTGGGACTTGGATTCCAAGTCAATTCTTCCACAATTCTGCAGCAACATTTCATTAAGTTCCTTCATAACATTTGGTGCTGGCTGTTGGCAGAGATGAGATGCCTATCTATGCCCAGAGCAACAGCTCCTTTGTTTTCTTTTAATTGTTTATTCAATTAGTCTCTATAAAGAAGCATCAAAGAAAAAAGAGTAGAGTGGACAGTAATACTGGTGACAGACTTTTAGCAGTGGCTGGACCTTCCTGGAGATGAAGTCAGAGCTCAAAGTGCCTGTGTGATCCCGATGCATTTAGGCTATTTTGTTCAGCGGTGCCATCGCTTGATTATTCTGTGGGAAATTTCAGAAATACAGTTGCTTTATGAGCCCAACTCATATGATGATAAATTTCCAAAAGCAAAAATGTGAATTTAAATTATTCGTATTCATGTGAGCGTGGTAGAGAATTTTGGAATCGCTGCAGCAAGTTATGGATGATGCATGAAATGAAAAAATCCCTGCCCAGTGCACAAGGAATACAAAAAGGGCTCTGCAGCCAGCACTGCACTGTGCTGTGGGATGTGTGCTCTCTAGGGAATGGTGTCTGTATTTTTGAAAAGCACCCAGCCATCAGCCTCTGCACAAAAGTAAACAAATAACAGAATGAGAGAAAACAATTAGAAATACCCCCTGCCATCTAGGAACACCTACAACCCAAGGCCGAGGCACTGTTTCCTGCAGCAAGCTTTCCAGCCTCCCAGGGCTGTGTGGATCCTGCACACGTGGGGCAGGATCTCCTTCCCTGCAGGGTATCTGGAGCAGTAAAGATGTAAAGCTCTGCACTGGAGACAGTTTCAGCTGCTCAGATCTTTGTGGCATGAAAAGGAATGGGGCCAACCTCTGCTGGGTCTCAGCCTTGTGTGTTCTTCCTTGGCCTGAGAATGGCATGAGACAAAGAGAAAAAAGGTGTGTTTGGGGCAACGTGGTCACATCCACATGCCCCGTGTGTGATGGTGTCTCGTTTGCTTCCAGTCTGAGGCTGACTCTGTGAAATAGTGGCTGTCCAGGAAAAAAAACTGTCTGAAAAAATAGCTGCAGGTGTTATTTTCTAAACCTACGTCTAGCATTAGGATCTTCCCAGTCTTCTAGTCTGCAGGAAAATGGCTTTTTTTTTTTTTTTTTCTGTGACTGAAGTCAGCATTACTGTCTTCCAGAACTGAATTTTGTTTATTTAAGTGATTGCACTCTTAACTTAAATAGATGATATCTGTAAACACTGAATATGATCTGACTTTATCTTCCAGGAAAGTTCAGATTTCACATCTTTTCTAATTGTCTAATGAAATCTTGTGCATGTATTTTTGGCTGAATACTGATACATATGCTATATCCTTAAATAATTCCAATCTGTTAAACATCTTGTGAAGTTCTTTAATATTAATTTACTGCATTGTGTTTATTTGATAAAATTTGCACCATTTTAAGGCATCTATATTTTGGGTTTCACATAGAGACCCTATATGGACCTTCTCATCCCACAACTTCATGTCTTAAGTTGGACAAGATGATCTTTGAAGATCCTTTCCAACTGGAACTATTCTATTCTATTCTAATTAACATGTGGTCACCATGACATCAAATAACACTTAGGTTTTGCTTCTGTTGCTGGGTACTTGGTCCAAAGATCGTGTGTTTGACCTGTGCTCCTGAACTTTAATGCCTGTTTTCAGAGCTTGCTAATTCATTTCCAATCTTGCAATGCAATTTGTTGAGGACCTCCCACTGTGTAAATAGATTAAGACATGTGACCAAAATCTCTGTTTTATCATAACCTTTGCCTTCAGTAGACCTTTGCTTTCCAATATTCAGTTTACTAGGGTACTTCTTGAGCCTTTTCTTTCCTCATATATTGTGCTTAGGATGACTAATTTAGCAATGGGTCACTGCCTTCTTGTCATTGTACCTCTGCTGGACGTGGGAGCATGAATCCTTCCACTCTTACTGCAAATAAACCTGATAATTTTGCACAGAAGAATGAAAAAGGTCCCTCATTTGCATTTTGATGGGCATTAATGGAGATACTGCCTTGGTCTTGTAAACCCACAATCCAGGTTTCTTTATATCTTAATCCAGAGGACTACCATTGAGATTTTAACTGATATTAAAAACACAGTAAGAGTTAGAAACTAGAGAACATAGATTTAGGCTGAAGTATATGAGCAGTGAGCAGCATCAAGCAGCTACCCATGTATTACATTTATAATTAGCTGTGCCTCGTTCTCTTATGGCTTTCTAATGTTTTCTTTTATGAAGAACAGATTCTACTACTTCTGCAAATATCCAGGCCCATTCCCACATCTTTACTTTACCTATCTTGTATATCACAGTGTTTGTGTGCCTTAGCCCATGTCCTCAAGCTTCCAGTTTCTGTGGATCAAGTGCACTCTTCTGGTTAATAATGTCATCTGGAAATTGATTTTATTGCCTATTCTGGCATAGTGTGTACTAGTCTGGTCATTAGCCCATATAAAAACTTTCTGAAGCTGCTGCAAAAAGGGAGCCAGAGATTTAGGTGAAAAGCAGTATCTCATCCCTTTTGCAGAGAGATGAACCAAGTCTACCAGCTTTAGACTGCTTTTGTCTTTTAATTGGAGACCTATAGCTTATACTTTTTCTTTTGCCATTTCAAGGTGATGTTTTCTAGCTGTGTCTGTTCCCTCATGCTTTCTCTTGGGAGGCATCCTGCTGGGTGTGCACATATCATGGACAGAGAGACCTGCTTGTCATCATTTGGGTTGGAAGTACTGCAGAAGGTGTTGCACTCACCTGAGCTTGTTCTCGGAAGTTGGTGGCACTGAACATGTGTCTCTGGCATCTGCAGAAGGGGCTCATACAGTGCTGTGCAACACCCGTGGGACTGATCAGCTCAGCTTGGCTCCATTGCAGACATTTTTCTGTTGCTGTGTGTATGCAGAGGCAGATACCAACTCTGACACCCTTTACACTTCTTCCCCTGTTGTGGCCAGGTCTTACCAGCTGTGTCCAGATGCAAGGCATTCAACTGGGTTCATGGGTTTCATGTTTGCTGCTGGTCTGACATGCTGCTACTGGTTGTGTGAGACAGGGCAGGGATTTATTGTGTGGCACAGCCAGCCTGTAGCAGCTCTCTGGCTGCTATAGCTTGTCACACAGGACCCTTCATTCACATAGGATCACCCCTATAAACCTGCCTTTCCTCTCCTTAGCAACTTTTACAGTGCTGAGCCCAGCACTGATGCTGGCGAACCAGCCACAGCCAAGCAGCATCAGGTACCTCCTGCCACAGCACATGCAGAGGGTACTAGTGCAGTGCCACAGATGCATGGGTCACTCCAATAAATGTGTCCCTCTAATCATCAACATCTGTGCCATGAAATTGCTTCCTTAAAAAGGAAGAATTATCTCCTTGACTTGTTTTGCCCCCACTCTGTGCAGGAGTAAATTGCCTGTACCTCTGCCCACTGCATGTGTCTCAGCACAGTTTTCACTGGCTCTCCTCTTAGAGAACTCAGAGCTTTTGAGGATTAGTTAGGAGAGCAGCCATGTCATAGCAATTCATTTTTATAGGCCTATGAAAATTCAATCCATGAAATAGTTAATTAGAAAGTCTCCAATAACCAACTGAATTTATTTTGCAAAAAGTAACATTTGTTCTTCTCAGCGAGAGGAAAAAAAAAAGTAATTCAAATCATTTTGAAGTTCCATTTTTTCATTCATTAGAAGACTTAGCTTGCAAAATCCTAATTAAAAGAACATTTTGTGTTAATGAAAACATTCTAATTTTTTACCTTATTAAGTTAGTTAAATTTTTTTCCAGAGCATTCAGCAAGAAGAGGTCTCCTTAACAGCTTTGTTTGTGTTTATATTCTTTGATTGCAAAATTTGTGAGACAAAAGAGAGTTAAACTCATTCTGTGTTGCCCTCCAGTTAACTGTTCAGTTGAAAAATGACCTTCATAACTAAGTCTCTTGCCTTTTCATCGATATCAAGGAGTTACAACTCTAACCTACAGTTGAGGAGGTGGCTTCACTCTGGTAAGCCATCAGAAATTGCATGAGCACCCCATGGAGTGTAGATATTTATAGATATCTAAGAGGAGTACAGATAACTGAATAATTTGAATCTGAATTCTGAAACAGCCTAGGGCTTTTCTGCTGGCTTTCAAGTTCAGCATCCTTTTGCATGACATTTAGCCATTAAAAGCTGAAGTTTATTTCAGTACCTAATAATTCTGCATCAGACACAATAATATTGCACACTGGAGATCACAGGAGGTGCACATAGGTTCCTACTATGGTACAACACTGAGAATGACTACACTTTTTGGATGTCTTAAAAATAGCTGTGTTATATATGCTTTCTGCTTATTATTTTCTTTTCCCTGATATTTTAGCAGTCAGCTTTCATGCACACAAACTAAGTGCTGAGATGGCATGCTCAAATTTTCAAACAGGACGTGCACATCAAACTGTGGGTCAGAGCAATACCTTGCTGTGTGCAGCTGCTCAGAGCTAACATTTGCAGATCAAACTTCAGATATGAAGTGTCAGGGGAAAGCACTGGAGACTCCTCACCATCAACCTATACTGGGAAAGAATTACACTATAAAATTGAGAGTAATTTAAAGTAATGATCAAATCTGAGGAAATGGCAATCTGTATGCAGACACTCCACAAACTGAAAAGAAGTGAAATTCATTGGGTGAATTGTTTGCTGCCAATTATTCTCTCAGCTCTAATATTCAGTTTCAAATATTTAGTTAGAACCTCTTTCATCCTAGAATTTTAGTTTTCATTTAACATCATGAATGACTATATTCAACACGTTATTTTCATTGCCTCTCCTTTGAATGCACTTGCATAGTTACATGAATAGCCTGCTCTCTGTTTTGGTAGATTTTTGGACAAGGCATAAGCCTTTTCTCAGTGAATTTTGGTAGTTGTCTGAGTACTTCTTTGATCTGAAAGTGACCCTGCCGTCTTGAAATGTGGACTTGGCTAACTTCATGGCAGGACACTTGGAGAATTACAAGATGGCTGTAAAGATGCACTAACCCTTTTCAGGACCTAAATTAAGCTTTAAATCAAAGCTAACTAGAATGCCACCAAAGCTTTTCCATTAAGACTGGCTTACACACCCTTGCACTGTGATGCACAGAAAACATTGTAAATTTTGGACCTGGGCTGAAACCCTGAAGTTCTGCCTTTACTTTCTAAGTTCATGAAATGCTTCTTCACTATCATTGAGCAATCCAGCATTTGTGTGGTTTGTGAGTGTGAGGGCAGATGCTGACCTATAAGTCAGTTGGCACTGGACAATTGTCACCAGAAGCTGAATCTCAACTCTAGTCCATCCTTTCAGTTATCATTGTGCAGGAAGTGCCATGCCACCATTTTAAGGCAAAAAAAGATATAAGCATTCCAGGGGTCACCTTCTGTTAGAACAAGACCTTTTTTGTAACTGAAGCATACAGAGTACTGCAGCTTGAGAACAGGCCTGCTTCTTTGGGTAAGACATTATGCTTAAAATCAAGGATTTTGTGGTTTGTAAACCAAACATGTCGAAAAAACAGAATATTTTTTTTATTCTTTAGTCTGTTGTATTCCTTACTGAAGATAGTGGTGGGCAGCTACAGAAGCAATGAAGTCAGACAGCTCTCTTCTAAATATAAGATTTTCTTAGTCAGAAATGTGAGTTTGAGAAGGGTGTGAGATGAGAGGAACTTTACAGTGATTAACTGCCTGGGGCAGTATCAGCCTCTGGGGTTGAGCACCAGATAGTAGTGGCTGCTCAGGATGGAACTGGACAAGGAGCTGAGAAAAGTTTGAGCTGATGTTTGCAGGGCAAGGGAGGAGATTCAGCCAGGCCCCAGAGTGAGAGGGGTGGGTAGGGCACTTCACCTCTCTGACTGCTCTCAGAGCACAGGAGGGCCTGACTCATCCAGCAAGATGCTTATCAAGAACTGCTCACCCTGGGCTTTGATGCAGAGTTTACTGGAGCTCTCTTGTTCAGAAAATGCGGGTGTTAAAACATCATTGTGAAATGCCATGATGAAATAGTCCATCATACTGCCAATGTTTGGCTTTAAAGCCAGGGCAAGAGAGGAAAGAATTGCTAACGCTCCAAGGAACAGCTTGTCAGCTCCAGGGCTCGTGTGCCAGCTGGATTCAAGTTCAAGTCTGGATTTGATCCACTAATGAAACATCATCCTCCAAAAACCACTGGCTGAAGGTGGCAGGACTCTGGAGACCTAGAGGGTTGATTGGAAAGTTGACTCCCTCTTAACCATAGGGCTTTAATCCCCTCTTGGCTTTGCCAGGGCCAACATTTTGCCCCTCATGGCTCTTGCATTAAGTGAAATGTTTAAATGTGGAAGAATGTGACATTTTAATAAAACAGCTGGTGGGATCTATGAATTCTGAAAAGTCTGGGGTCAGTTCCTATGTGATGACACTTGTGGGCTGCAGCAGACATGTACTTTTGCTTTCCAGCTGGGGGGGGGAAGAAGGATTTCCATTGAAAAGGCATAGCTCAAAATCCATTACTCTGTCCCTAATGTAATACAGAATTGTCTCAGGAGCAGGCTGGCTTCTGAGCTAGGGAGTAAAGGAAGAGTTTTCCCCTGAAAACCCACAAGGCAGCAAGAGTGTGCATCAGGTAGCCTCTGGAACATCCCTTATCCAGCAGACTTACGAATGGATCCCCCCTTTCCACCCCCAGCTCTCCACTCTCTGCTCATATAAATATTTAAATAATTATTTTTTAGAGCTCTGGGAAAACTATCAATTGCCTCTGTCAGAACCTGTTCTATTAGCTGAGCAACTTTCTGCCATTATAGCAGCTTTTCACCACTTTCTATTTCATTAGCATTCATTTTCTCTAGACACATGACACACTACCCACTGGAAATGTAGGCATCTGGGAACATAAAGCTAAAAGCTGAGGTTTGCTTCAGTGCTTGCCAGCCCACAGAATTTTATTACCTAACCTACCTTTACCTAAATCAGAAAAATGACAAACCTTTTGATGCATGTAAAAAACCCCCTGAAACAGAGTTAAACTGCAAGCCTGACTGATGCAAACTGACATAAAGCATCACAATGGGGCACATCAGAGACACATGTTTTCTTCTACTCCAGTTTAGTTGCATTTTTGCAGAGTGCACTACTGATTTGTTCAACGTACTGCTTGTAAAAAGATTTGGGTCTGGAGTTCCAACTCAAATCTCCACGAGTACTTGGCAAGCTGATGGTATTACTCTCACAGGTGGAAATAGGTAATGCACATTTTTAGAAGCAGCACATCTGTTCTTTCAGCTAATTGGATATAAGTTCTACAGGAATGACCACATTGGCAACCTCAGTGTCATAACTGGAGGGACACAAATCAACAACACTCTCGATGCTAATGTGAAGAAATTTCAAAATTTGAGACACAGTTTCTCACATACCTGCCTGAGGTTAGCTTCTGCTCACAGAAAGTCTGTTACAAGATCCCAGCACCAGAGAGTTTCCCAACTGAAGGACTGTGGTGGGAGGCAGCCCCAGTCTCATTCCTGGAGAACTGTAAAAAGAAAAGAGCTCGGTATGTTTTCAGTAGAACATGGTCCTGGCAAGTCTGAGATACAGTCCTCTAGCTAAATATCCTAAATGGCTGTTGCTTCCCATGCAACAGTTCCTGAAAGGCAGTGAAGTCACTGACTAAGTCATCGATTGTGGTGTGCAAATCACAGGCATTACTTCTGTTCATACTTTCTGCCAAAAGAAATCAGCTGTTTGAGGTCTCAGTGTGTTTCTTGTTACTTAAGGAACAAGATGACACAGAATAGTGATTGACCCCAAATCTCTGTGAGTTAGGTTGAGATTTCAAGTCTGCTGGCTAGCTGGATGAAATTACCTGTCCCTGGAGCCAGTCTTCTCTCTTGGTTTAGATACATCCCGTGTGGTCAGTTATCAGTTCATTTGTTTTTCTTTCTCTTGCAAAAACTCAGTTGGGAAATAAAAGGAGAAGTTGTACAGTTCCATGCTCACCTTAAATCCTCTGTTTTATGACATGTTACAGACTATAAAGAGGGAAATATTTGTCAGCTGTTTACCCTGAACAGTCCCTCTCATACATGGGTGGAAACAGTGTAGCCTGAGCATGAACACTTCAGAAACTTTAGATACAGAGTGATACAGCCTTAGGATGTGTTTTGGTTTGGTTTTTTGTCTTTTTTTCCCCCACATGTTGCCCTCATAAATTACAGGTAATTTGAAGATCTGTTGCCTGGAATCAGCTTGTTAGGACAATAAACCAACCATTACATTCTGTATCTAAAACAAGCCTACACAAACTTATTAACCCCAAATCTGACACTACCTGTTTTATCCAGCTCCGCCCATGGCTGCCCAGCATCTCTTACAGAGAGCTCCAAGGTTGCTAAAATCCTGTGAATACTAATGGATATGTTAGCTTGTGCTATACTCAGCTTCCTGGTGGAAATCTGAGACATTTCCTGCTTAGTTTTGCATCATCTGCTGAAGGAAAAAGTATCCCCAAGTTATTTTTTTCTCAATTGCATCCTATTAGCTGGCCAGCATTTTACTCTGCAGATGCTTAACCTGTCATTGTATGCAAATGTATCAGTATTTTGTTTCATGTAAGTAGCTTTAGACCCAATGAATTGAACTTTACTGGCATTAGAACTTCTCATTTAGGAGACTACATTAGACACTTAAATTTATTACTATTCAGAAAAGCAGAGATGCTTTAGCAGTTGATAAAATTAAGCATGTACTCCAATAACAAGAAAATCTTTCCTGAACAGGGCCTGAAAAATTATCTTTTCATGTGTAGTTGTACCCTTGTGTCAAACCTTGAATTTGGCACACAGTCTTACATCATTTTCAGGATAAGAAGATGACTTTTTAATCTCTTTTTAATTCTGTATCTGGAAAATGGCTTTATTAACCTCTACTTACTAAGCAATAATATAGCTGATGTGCTCTGTGATCCTGCTTACTTTCTGTTGCTCTCCTGCAAAAGTATGATAACCTCTGAAGAAACTCCTTGTTCTAGACCTAGATAGACTGATAGAAGACTGATTTCAACTGTTAATCTAATAGTTTACAGACAGCTGTATTTAAAGCAGTGTTCATGCTACGTTCCTCATCAGGTGGTTTAGATATGATATGTGATCTTAAAAAAATGCAGCTTTATCAAAATTTACATCTCCATGGAATGCCCATCCCAGCAAAAGAGTTATCTTTCTCCTGAGTCCTAAGCAGTGCAGTGAAATCTGAACACCAGGACCATTAAAATCTATAAGCACATGATCATATAGCATGAGAGTCAAATATAAAGTAGCCTACAAGAAGCTGTGGGAGGATGTACCATTGCCTAATGACTGTGGCATTCTCATTACTGAATAACTAAAATGTCAGAGGAATTCAGTGGCAATATGGTCAAAGTAATGCCCTCTGGAAAATCAGAGCTCTGACAATATCTGTTCAGCAAACTGCTTAAGATTGAGCAAGGGCAAATAAGTTTTAATAATTCTGTAGGAATATTGTAGAGTAACAGTGATGAGCTCTCTAAAAATAGCTACTTATTGCTCAGCAGCAGCTGGGAAAGCAGGGAGAATTTTAGGAATTATTAAGCAAAGAGTAGAAAAGAGAGAAAAAATGTTCCACAGCATAAACTGGTGGCATACCCATGTTTCAGTAACTCTCTGTAGGTTTCCTCTCCCATCTCAAAGGGATGCAAGTAGAAATCAGTGGAGTGAGCATGGCCCAGTATGCTGCCTCTTCCTTTTTATTTCAGGCAGGCCCGTATGGATGTATGATTGGTGAAATAGCAGTGAGTTCTGCTGCTTTGAAGTCATGTGAGATGCTTCCAGTCAGCAGCTCAACAACACCTACTTCACTGTGTGGGCAGAGTTGGGCTTTTGTGCAAGGTCAGCCTCCCATCCTCCACAAGCTTCCTGAGTCTCCCACTGGGCTGGACTGGTGCCACTGGGAATGGCAGCAGCTCCCTCACCTGCAAACATTCAGTGGGAAATGGAAGGCACAGCCTTGTACAGAAGCACAGTATTTCCCACCAGTCATTCCAAAACAGGCTGAGTCAATCCCTATGGATTCTATGGAGACAGCAGCTGAGCTCTGGGCAGCTGATGGAGAGGACTCCAGTGCAGGGCAAAGGCTCCGTCTGGCTCAGGGAGCCATACCCTCATTTCATTTCCTAACCCCCATTTTGAGCAGTAAGGAAGGTACACCCAAAAAGGCTGCAGGGCTGTTTAAAGGTACTTGCTCTGGATGCAAGGAAAGTGTTTAAATTTTTGGGTTTGAGAAGCTGAGATGGCATAATGTAATTTTTATATTCTTTCCTAAGAGCTGGCCACCATCAGAGAGCAGATTCTGTGCTAATTGGATTTCCTGTTTGATCTAGCATGGCAGTTCTTCTGCCTTTAGCAACAAAGGAGGAATCAGCTTCTTAGATTTCCAGTGCATGTTTATACAGTCCGTTGACATGTTCTTCATCTGCTGTCTCATTATTTTGTTTCCAAAGAAGGGCAGGTCTGTGGTTACAGATACACAGGAATCCCTGTGTCTGGGATCTCTCAGAAGGTTTACCATGCAGTGTGGTGCCGTGTTGCTTTGGTTCAGTCACCTGTGTCCTGACCCAGTTCCCTTCTAAATTGACAGGAGTGTTTTCTGGGATATGAAAAAGCCTAGTTCTTTAGTCTGCTTCAAAACAGTGGAAGTGAGTCCCTTTCAAATGGACTAGGCCTGCACCCCCAAACTGGGCAATGGTAGCTCCTGAAGTCTTTGTGGCGACATTATGAAGTTTAATTAATTGAAAGGAATTAATGAAAAGGAGTTTAAAAGGAAGATGAGATGTGAGTACAATGATTGTGTGGAAGAATCGTTTAGTTTAATGTTGAACTAAAAGGGTCTGAAATGTATTCATGCTCTTGAAACAAAGCTCAAGGGTTAAAATGACCTAGTTGAACATCAACTAATACACTCCAATATGCAGTAAAGCAGGTAGATTATTTTTTAAACAGTGCTATTCTGCTAAGCCATGCACTTGTGCTCTGTGATAGACTGGTTAAAGCTGTAAATGTCATTGTTAAAATTAGTATCTTTAACAGCTAAGATCTATTAAAACAAAGCACTCAGACACCAGAAAAGGCAGTTTTAAAGCGCTAGGTCCCTAAATTATTTTTGTACAATCAAAATGAGACTCTTAGGGATTAGGTGGCACAGTAGGTTAACACATTACTCTTCTGGTTATAAGATTTACCATCATGTCTTACAAATACAAGTGATCTGAGAGTGCTGTTCTTCAGGTCATCCAGCATATTTGTTTTAAAACATATTTTATTACAATTGACTGTGATTTACAAGGGAAGTAGGTTAGGACTTTGCTTCCTGCTACCACACTTTGAGTAAGATTAGGTTAGGACTTTTTCACAGTTTGGATTGTTCCCTTGATGAGATGACAAAGGGATAAACCATCCCTTTTTATAGCTCCATTTTCTTCCAACAACATCTTGTGACACTGCTACAAGCAGGAGTTGTAAAAGATTAAACTCAGCACATTTGAATAAGGCATTTCAAGGCAAGGATGATCATGTAGTCAAAAATAGGGAATTTGAGGTGCAGAGGGTGCAAAAATAGGGTGCAGAGGGAAAGTGAGCTATATAGAAGTATGTAACAGTATATTTTAATTGAAACCATCTAAATGGCTTTTTAGGGTGTGTTTGCTTAAACTTACCTGGGTTCAATGGAATATTTTTTCTGTTTGGTGAAGACCCAAAATCTCTTGGTGCCTAAAATATAATATTCTGAATCAGCTGGACTTCTCAAATCTGCTGGAGTTGCTGAAAAAGACAGCCCTATTCTCAGGCCATTCATATCACTAATGCTTTGCATGCTCTTTCTTGGAAGGAACTTATCACCAGTGTGTACCTACCAACTGCTTACCTCTGCTTGCTGTGTTTTATCCAACATCTGAGAAGTAGCACTCCCAGGCAAGAGCCCCTGCCTTGCCCTGAGCTTCTGAGTTGATGGTGGATGGAAGGCAGAACACAACACATGGTGGGGGGTGGGAGGTGTTGATATCTTCCTGAAAGGGTCTGAAGAAAAATCTTCCTTTTGAATCTCAGTCTGTTTTCAAAATGTCAAAATGGTACAAAATGTCATCAGTGCAGTTGCTAGGTTTAACCACAGGACTGTGTGTCACCATCTTGTTCTTAAAAAACTGTACATTTTTCTTAAAAAGCAAAGGTAATACTCCATTATCATATCTTACTTGATATCATGGTAAGATACCATGTAGGTGAGACACAGTCTCCAACATTTGTTTGGCAGTATTGGTATGAGGGAATGCTTTGGATATTTCCTCCTTGAGTAATTTCTTAATTCCCAAGTCCCCAAAAAACTTACTTTGAGAAACATCAACCGTTAGCAACTTCAGAGAAAGTTTCACTGTCTCTTAGGTATGGGTTGATAATAAATCCTTAAACCAGTCTATGGATGTGGTGCCGTACAATGCAGAACACCCAGTTTTTGTTTTGTAACCTTGCCCTTTGGCTGCAAATGTCAGGCTACTACCAGTTTGTCCTTCAGTACAGATGGAATGTGTTAAAGAAAAAGGGTTTTTTTCTGCTTCATGTCCATGACGAATTATTTGCTTTTGTGAATTCTGTGTTTTTGAAGACAAGCAGAAGTGTAATTATTTTGTTGAGCAGAACCTTAACGAAGGCTGAGTGCCAGAAGGCGACTGGTGTCCGGCTTTTCCCAGCAGCAGCACTCTCTTGTCTCCCAGTGCTGCGTGTGTGTGCACACACTAAGAGGGGTTATTCTTGTTTTGGCATGAAGTGATCCAGAATTTTCTTTTGTGCATCCTCCTCCCCAGGCTGGTGTGACGGTGCCAGCACTGTGATAAGTAGGTAACATCTTGACATGCAGCATCAGATTTTAGAGACAAAGCAGCAACTTCCCAACCAATAGCAAGGTTAGCTTGACTGAAGTTTGTCCTGTCATTTTCCACAAAAATCTCATCCGTAGCCTTTTTGAGCACTTGTATCTGAGAAGGCAGGCAGCTTCCTGCCTTGTTGGAATCTGCCAAAGACCAGTGCAAAGTGACCCTGCTGAACACGGGAGTCCAGCTTTCTGCAAGTGACTCTCCGTAGGAAAAAACTATCCAGCCATATGTAAAACAGGCAATTCCTGCCATAGAGCCATTAAATATACTCATAATTCTCACAGATTAAGATGAAATATCAGTTAAATGATTACTATTTCACAGTAAAATTGATTTTTTTTTCAGGATAATGTGATAAAGCATGGGGGCAACTAATAGTACCGCTGCCCTTTTTTCTGGCAAAAGCTGGAGTCTAGAGTATGTCAGGTTGTCTTTTCCACACATAAAATAAAAAAGACAAGTCTTTTTTAAGAATTAAGTTTAGCTGTCAGCATAGCAGTGGCACTTCTGGGTATGTTCATAAAGATGAACACAGTCACAGTGCATTACATTAATTCAAATTGTAAGAATAAATTATTTTCCTATAAATACCACATCAAATGATACATTTAGACACCACTTGGCTGTATTTTAGAGCTCTAAATAAGTGGCAGCCCACATCCCATTTTATTTTTTATGCACCCATTTGAGTGAGTCAGAATAAGTTTTCTAGCTAATATAAACTATTTGTATTTCACATTCTTAATTGATGCTTTTAATTACTCTTCATATACTTTAATAGTTTTCATATAGAAAACTGCTTTCTGTGCAGTTAGCCGAGTCTCCAATCTGCAGCAAAACTTGCTTGTGTCAGGTTTTTGCCAGACTTTGTCTACCAGCCCCAAATACTAAATTACATTGGCACTCTTACAGTAATCAAGGGAATAATTGTGAAGGCAAAGTTTGTTGTAAGGAAACCAAATTAGGAGGGGAAAACAACAACGCTTAACAAAAATATTTAGTATGAACTAATCTTTTTGGTCTTTGTCCTCCTACAATAAGGACTGTTTAACCATGTAGTGTAATTATTTAAAACATACTGTAATTTATCCTATGTAGGTTAGACTCCTGCTTTATTAGAATGCTGAAAGGCCAGTCTTCAAAGAATAAGCAAATTAAAGCTCTGTCTTGCTGTTTACAGTGCTGGGCTCAGATCACTGATATCTGCCAGGTTTAAGCAAAGCAGCCATAAACCCCATTTAGTTAGTTTAACAGTTAATGGCTGTTAAAGTCCACAGGGGTCTTTTCACTGCCTCTTGAAGTTGCTCATCAGGCATCTCCCCTGTTCCAGCTCATGTTGGTCACTTCCAAATCCCCCTTGATGTTCAGCAGGAGCAGGGATGGTCCTCCTGAAGCATCTCAGTGCTGGGTGGGTGTCTGTAATTTCTTCTGAAATTCCACTTCCAGTCCAGGTTGCTCTATGCCTTTGGCACAGAGGTGGGGCTGAAACTTCTCTTTAGAAACTGTAAAGCAGAGTTGATAGCCTGAGTACAGTGGAGGGTCTGACCAGCTGGAACCCATGCGTATTCATGTGAGTGACTAAACCTTTGTTTCTGCTTTCCCCACACCTGGCATATCATAGGTCTTCCTCCTTCTCCCTCTTTTCCCTCCTGTTACCTCTCTGCTCTATGCCAAAGAGATTCAACACATCTTTTTTAAGGTTTTTTACACAGTGTTCTTCCAGTGCAGATGGAATTAACCTAAGCTTCTGCTGGTATCAGGGAGGGTAAAAATCCCACTCTGGATTGATAAAATATGAGACCCTTTGGGTAGTCTCATGTGGCATTTCTGCCAGCCACAGGAGTCAGAGTTGGGAGGCATTGGTGCACCTTGTAGTGGTCAAGTTTTTGTGATTCTATCCCAGGACCTGAGATAGAGGATGGAGAAGGGTCCTATAGCTCCAGGTCTTAGAAACAAGGGATTTCATTAAAGTCTTTGTGTGAACATATAAAATAAATAAAAAGGCCCAAGGAGCTCAGAAGGCAGAAACTAAAGGAAGAAAACCATATTATTATTATATTTTTTACTATTATAAAATTATAATAATTTTAAAGGCAATTTCATGGTTTTTTATGGAACCTCAAGTGGCAATTTTGGACCATGCTTGGTTTGTAATGCTCCATTTTGTAAAACTCACAAGTTGTCAGATGATAGTGTGGATAAATTTCAGCTATTTTCAGAAAAAAACCCCTCCCTGCTCAGGCCTTTTAAAAATATTGGTATTACCTCTTAGTCTTGGCCAGGCCAAATATACAATGAAAACAGCCTTTATTTCTGTCTTGCAATGCTTAAGCTTCCTATCCAATCCAAAGAAGTAGAGGAAAATAAACAAACAGAAAAGGGATCAAATTTAAATGCACAGCATGCTTGCAGCTTTGGGTCTGTTTTCTCTGTGTTGCACTTCTAAATGTAAAAAGCATGCTTCCCACCCAGCTGGGGGGTATAGCCAAGAGGAGAACCAAAATGGGGATACTCTGCTTTCTATCTCTTGCACAGATTTTATTGCGTGTTTGTTCTTTCATTGTTGTTTTCTTTAGTCTAAAATAAAGATAAACTAGACAGAGAGCAAAGTGGCCAGGCGCCACTGCACAATTATAATTAATTCACTGTTAATGTTTCAGACATTGTTGCAGCGTACATTGGAACTGCTGGGGCGGGGTGAGATTAGTTTGAGCTATTCATGTACATGCTACAGGAGAGTCACATTAAATACCCACTCTAATTAATGTTTTCAAAATGAGCACCAAAGGGATTAGTATGACTTGCCACTTACAGAAAAGTTGGTTTGTGCTTCTGCTTCCCAAGTTCACGGTGTGTTCTCACCTCAAAAGGTGGGGATTTGAGCACATACCATGCCATGACCTCAGAGTAGAAATGTGCAGAGCTCATTTCTAAACACTGCTCCTCCAGATTATGCCACCAGCTTGGAAAGAAAAATACGACCAAGCTAAGACTCAAATCTGAGTATCTGCAGACTTAGGGAAATTCATGTTCCCATCTGGTCTGCAGAAGTTGCTGAAGTCAAAGCTTCATTTTGTCAAGAGCAAAAGGGTTCAAGAACCCAGAAGACCAAGTTCTGCAGTGTTTTAAGCAAAACTATAGAAATGAAGGCTGGTTTCTGCCCAAAGCTTGGAAATATCCAGGATATATTAAATCCAAGAGCATTTAATGTAAAGAAGAGAACGACGTAGATTTTGTAATTCCAAAAATATCTCTATTCATCATTTTTCTGCTGCCAGTATTTCCTGGGGGAGAGGAAAGCCATGCACATTGTGATCAGTTATGCAATGATATATGCTGTTTATTACAAACCTTCTCAATGTTAACTGAATGTTCCTGCAAGTAGAGTCTCATTTTTCAGTCTGAGCCTCCAGTGCTACCCATTTGGGCTGTGTCTAACTCCAAAACCAGGTAGTTAAGCTGTGTATCTTAGGTGTAAAATAGCCCTTTGCACGTGGAGTCTGAAGCCAGCTGAAAGTGTGCCTCTGCTGGCTGGGTTTTATCTATCAGATACTGAGCTGCTTAGGGAGAAAGAAGTGATCATCATGTAATTGAAACTCCTATAAACTGAGTTGTTAGGAGAATTTATAACCTGCAAAAATATTCCCATAACAAATCCTTTTTTTGTCTTTTCTGATAATCCCCCTTAAGGAATAATCTGAGCCCCATCAGTTAAAGGAATATTTGGGTTTCAAAGCCAGGCAGAGGTTGATGTGTTTTGGCAATATTTGGGGTAGCAGGGACTGCCATCACACCATTACATATATCCACAATATAACATTATTCATGCAAGGTGCCAGAATCCACGATGAATTTCTGGTGAAACCTGGTCTTCTGTAGAACACTATTAGAGGACTTATCAATACTACATTTTTCATCATGGATGTAACCTGAATATCCTTCTTTATTACCATCTGGGCTCCAGACAAAAACAGCCTATATGATCAAACTGCAGCTCTCTTAGATCAGCTAATAATATCCATGCTGTGGCCTAAAGAAAATGGCACAAAACTACCCTGTAAAAAGCCTAGAACACCTATGAGGCAACTTTCAGAAGAGGGGGGTACCCTTATACAACTCCTTGCACAATGCCCCCAGCAGGGCCAGTCATTGTATCTGTTTATTCATCAGTGTTTGTTCATGGTAACTTTCATTTCATTTAGGATTTGATTTGTTTACGAACTAATAAATATGATTTATAAAAAGTGCCTGTGGTTCACTAATTACTGCACATATGGCGTTTTCATTTTGTAAAACTGGCATTTGCTTTCTATTATGATTATGTCTCCGTTCACCAGTGCTAATTAGTTTGATTAGACAGATAATGTTAACCGTTATTAGGACTAGATTAGGGGAACTTTGCATGCAGGGGAATGCAGGGAAGAAGGGTACATCACCAGTGCAGATAGGTCAGCAGCACATAGTTTGCTTCTCATTAAATATTGTAAAATGACTTTTTGTTTTGTTTTTCCACATAGAAGAACTGAGAAGCGTTCACATTTAGCTACTTACAAAAATCCAATTAAACGCAGTTGTTTAGCATGAATTTGTTAATCAGAGTTAATCTTTCCAATGAATGCATAATTTGGAATCTGTGTCTAAAATGTTCAGTTAAGGATAAGCATATTACAGACAAAATAAAAAATAAAACAAGATTCTCTTCCTTAGAATTGACTCTTAATATGGAGAAATATTGACTGTTTTGTGTTGATTGTCCTGCATGCTGAGGGACAGAAGTGAAATTGGATAAAGACTAAGAAATGCCATGTGAAAACCAATGCCACCTGGGGTGAACTGTGTTTTTCCCAAGAGTCTCTGAAAATTGTTCAATAGTCTGATCTAAAACGCTTCAGAAAGGAAATAAAAATGAAGAAAAGCTCCTATTTATTATGTATTTTGGGATAAAATAGTTATCTAAGTTGGCAGAAGTTTGATGTTAATTTGTTTCTTCAAATAGATTTTCTATCCTAAAAAAGAGAGGCACTTTTTCTTCACCAGTATTGTAGAAATTACCTTAGTGCACTAAGAATGTAGGATGTGAAATACTTGGGTTCAGGCAGTAAAGCACCCAGTTTGTGATCCTTTGGAAATAGTCACTGAACAGTGTCAGACTTGATTTCATCCTTTCTCTCAGAAAGGAGACTGTTACTCAAATTAAGTAACTGTGATACTTGTTTCATTAAGATAGCCATTCATGTGACTTTGGATGATCACCCTATTCATCAGGTTTCTATGCAATTAATTGGTTCACTATGAGAGGCAAAATGGTGCCCAGTTATGGATGCATGGTCCTATTGCAGGAGAGTCTCTCCTTTCTGTGTTAATGTGGCAATGTCATTCATGAGCAGCCCTTTTATTTTTTGTCTTTCTCCATTTTCAAAGCAATTTATAAGGGAACAGAAAAGTTCTTTCCCTTCTAAAAAGAATTGTGGGAATATTGAAAAAAACAGAAATCTGCTATTGAAGGGTGAACAAATAGAGAAGCAGTAAACTAGATTGTTGCAGTATTTACTCTCTTCTTGGCTCTTCTGGAGGATACCTCCTGCAATGCCTTTCAAAGAAAACCCCAGACAATTTAAATGTCAAAGTCTCAAATTTCAACATGCATCATTATTGTTGGAAGCGTTTGCTCCAGGAAAAGTTTCAAAATTGCCATTTCTGTATCCTAGAAGAATGTGAACAGGATGGCCAGATTCTGAGATGGTATGAATTGGCAGAGGTTCCTTATTTCAGTGCAGTCATCCTGTTTTACACCAACTGAAAATCTGGCCCTGGAGAATGAATATTTATGCCAAGCCAGAGAGGTTTGAAAGAAACTTTTTTAAATGAGTATGAATAAAGAAAGGCTTGGGATGTGCTCTGTGCTGATGAACTCAAAGCCAAATATGATCCCCCCTTGACCTTTTATGCATTTAAGTTGAAAAAGGCCATTCTGATACATTCCAATGAAGCTTAAAATGCCTATATTTCAGTTCAAGCTCTCTTCTCAGTATACTGTACGACCTGGCTTTTGTCTGTTACCCATTCATATTGCCTGGCTATGCTTATTATATCCCTTTGACTGTTTACTGTTTTTCTGCCTAATGTAACTTAAAGAGATAATTGAAATTATTTTGAGCTGTGTGTCAGGTGTGATTCTGATGATGTCTCCTGTGCTTAGTGCAGCTTTAGTGGCTCTAAACTCATTAAGTCTCCAGGAAATTTTAGATTACTGTGTTAACTATATCTTAATTAATGTTTTTATCTTAACTTTCATGCAAGCCTTTTTGAAGTTTTCTTTTATCACTATGTCTATCTCTGATATCACTGAATGGAGTAATTTTTTTCAACCTTTCTGTTTTCTTTTACCTTTTGAAGGCTTTGGATTTTTTTTTTTTTTTTGAAAGGCAACTATTTCCAGAAAATAATGCCTCATGCATGTTTACAGGCAAATTGCCACGTGTTCAGTGGGTGTAAGCACAGCCCCACTGGAATGAGTGGGCAGGAAGTGCTGCTTTTTCAAATCTGTCTGAAACTTTGCATCAGGCAAAGTTACACCACTGACAGTCTGATCCAAAATAAAAAGGTATTTGGATTGGTTTTGTGTCTAGTGGGGCACGTTTTTCTGTCTTCCTTCACTTGAAACAGCCACTCTACTGGCTGGATCCTGGAAAAAATGGGACAAGTGCAATCCCATCAAGCAGGCTGAGAGGCCTTGAGTACAATTTCTCTAGATAGAATCACAAAGTAATAATTGTCTCTAATAATCTCTCAGTTATTTTATGAAATAATAATTTATAATAAAAACTGTTTTAGCAGACTGTCTATTTTTACCCTCTTCTCTTGAAGATTAAGTAAAACATCTAAGAACTAGAACATTTTTGCAAAGATGGGGTAATGCTCCTACATAATAACATACCCAATCACAAGGATCTTTTTACAGATATATTGTAATTTCTGTTGATTAACACAGCTCAGTGAATCATTGGTGATGAATAATTTATTAATGGCCATAACCTAATACCCTGTTCCTCTTAAGCCTTGCTGCACAGTCCTCAACAAACCTGGACCAGGAAATGTTCTTGTCCCACCCCTTGGCCATGTTTAGGTTTCCCTCCAGTGATCAAATGAGAAGGAACCCAACCCGACTGGAAAGATAAGACACAGACTCCTTCCAGTGTGAGGAGAATTGATAAGGAACAGATCGATACATGATCCACTTCGGTGGGCAGCAAAGACCACAGTCTTAACAGTGGGACATCCTCTCTTTTTCTCCTTCTGCTAAATTGCAAAATTTCTGTAGTGGAAAGAGTGCAACATAGCAATTAGGTGGTAGAAACCAAATGAAAACATAGTGAAAAAAATATATATGTGTTGAACAAAGGGAAAGCAGTGTATTCTCTGATTTCATCTTTAGAAGAGGAACCTGATTTTAATGACAATTTCAACAAAGTGGTACGTGGCCAGGATTCCAGCCTAAACCAATAATATCTGGCAAAATTAAGAGCAACTGGAATCATTGGGAAGTATCAGGCATCATTTAGAGCTGGCAATGCTACCAACTGGAGTTGTTATGAATGCCCAGCAGGCTCCTGACCATGGAAAACCACTTGGAGAAGCACAGCTACACACAACAGCTCATGTAAATAGGTGAAATTCTTTTAAAGCCCTTGTAGCTGCATTTCCATACACTGATGGAGCAAGCAGCCTGAACTGCCTTCCTCAGAATTTCCCATCTATTTTATTTCAGGTACTTCCTAGGTACTTTGGGCTGTCCCTGCTTCAGCTTTCCTGAAAGTGATGGAAGACAATGTAAGTGCAGATTATTTCTTTTCTTTGTAAGGGTGAAATTCATTTTGCTTGGTATTGTGATGGGAACATCAGTGTAAACGCCACTGAAAGCTTGGTGAGAAACAGGTTAACCCTGTCTTTTGCCTTTGTTCCTTTCAGTACAGATATTTGTTATTAAAATCAGGTTAGGCAAGCTAAAGGTTTATTTCCCATAACCATTCCCAGACTCCTGTTCATTGTGAAAGAAAAAAGTTTGATGACTGGGTTGATGGCATGAGTCAGGGAAGATGTAAGTATTTATCATCCTTTGGATGAAGCAAGCTACTTTCTAAACTTTGCCTTGGGCTTATCTGAGAGTTTTAGTCATTGTTTAATTGAGGGGAGTTGTTTAACTTTTGTTATATTTTTCCCTTAAGAAGGCAAAAGACTCCTAGGATTTACTTGTTATTACTTTATAGCAGCAGCCATAGTGTGAGAGATGTTTCCCAATCAGCAAGTAAATTTATGGAAGGGATTATGTGATGTTAAGCCTGCAATACCCAGTCTGGACTCAGAGATCCAAGGATGGTCTGGAAAGCCAAAGCCCAGCCCTCACTGCTACAGTTTTGAGAAAGAGTTTCTCATAAGGCCATGACAGGCAGTTGACTGATAATGCAAAAAGGAGAAAAACCCCTTTATAAATACAAGCAATTTCTCTCCAGGCAGCATGGCAAAAGTGGGGCAAACAAATTTGCATAAAAATGTAAAAATGCAGGTGGATATGCAGTTAAATCTGAATGTGAAGATACAGCATCCTTCTTTGCTCTGAACAACCTGCAACGGAAAAGAATATGATACTTGGGGGTTTAGCAAGATTTTTGCATGTTGTACTCTTATCCTCTGTATTATTTTTCCTCATCTACTTTGAAGTTATTTTCCAGGCAGTTTTCATTTTGCCCTTCACAAATGGTGTTGTGTGCACTGAGTCATGGGCTTGTGTTTTTAGAAAGGTTGTCAGTCACAGCTATTCTCATGCAGCAGTGATATGATTAGCTCTGTTTTTTCACTGTAAAGTATTAATTTAACCAAAGTTTGAACACAGTGAAAAAAGAAGCATCAGTGGATGAACATGCCAAGTTAAAAGCAGACATACTGTGTTTGTGAATGGTTGGCTTCCTTTGGAGTTGTGGGAAAGGATGGAAAAAAAAAAAGAAACCCCACATGAGAGAGGTCCTCAGGCATTGATGTAATGGCAATATGATAACAGCCCTTAGCCCAACCAGTGCCTGGGCTCACTGTGAGCACAGGGTCCTCCACATCCCAGTGGTCTCAGAAATCCCACCCTGGGATTCCCAGTTACACATGGTCTTCCTGGAGTTTTTGCTGCAGGTCCATGCCTACATCTGGTTTGGGGAGGCAGTAAGAGGTGTGGTTTGTGGGTGTCTTCCCCAGGCTGTCACAGGCATAGCTCCAGTGGTGAGGGCTGCTGAAAAACAGAGTGGGAGAGTGGTGCTGCCCTGGTGAGCCCTGATTGCCATATCACTCTCTTGATGTGTCTCAGGGCTGCTTTTCTCTTTCACTGTCTCTCCCGTACCAGAAATTTGACTGGTAATCGACCAATATGAGCTGAAAAAGTGGTGTCAGCCTAAGCTGTGAATTGACCTGCTTTTGTCAGTTTGTCACAGTTTTATTGCTGCTTTAGCAAAATGTGTGCGAGTTAAAGCCCAGCACTTGCTGTCACCCAGAGAAAAACCTTGGCAGGTTGATGTCCTCAGGAATGGTTTCCAAATGCTGAGAGGCCAGAGGTTCTCTTTCTCCTCACCGGTTGGTTCAAACTTTCCACTGTTTCTCCAGCCAAAACAACCTGCAGGTCTATCACCTTGGTGTTTCCCCACATCTCCAGTACTGCTTGGATTTACAATGGTGCTCAATAAGATTTCTTGAGAATAAAATCAAAACTGTTTCCTTTTCTAAAGGTGACTGTATTAGGCTCACCTCTTTGTAAATGTTTAGTTTATTATAGGAAAAATAGACTGAACTCTTTAAATCAAAAGCATTTCAAATGTAGGAGATGAGGAATAAGAGAGAATTCCAAGGCCTTTTATGAAAGACTCATTTAAAAAGCTAATTTAGTTTTCTGCACAGCAGCAAATGTATCAGACAGTTCACCCAAAAGAATGTGTGTTGATACCTCTTATTTATACTGAGATTTCAAAATAAGCTTTTTGAACAAGCTGTGATATTTTATTTGGTTTTCTCAAGCAAAGAGTATTGCAATGTCACACTCTGTTTTCTTAATTGATTATAACTTTGCCGTCCTCATATTGCAAAGCTTATGATGAATGAATAATACGTTGCCCCGTGCCTCTGCAGCTTGGCCCAAATTTTGGTTTAGAGTAACTTTTTCATATCTTTGCTGTTTCTTCTGATAAAGGAATAATTTCCAGCAGCTCAGGATGCTTGAAAATAGTCATGATCCAGACAGCATGTCTGAGTGACCCCACAAATAGCAAACAAGGGAATGCAGCTCAGCATGCATAAACAACCCTACAATAATAACTTGGTGTATGCAGTCCAGCAGGTGGGAACAATTCTAGAACTAGGTTACTAAATAAGCTGTTGAGGGTGTGATGGAAGTAACAAATCTGAGTTTTCTTAGTTTTACATGTGCAGTTTTGGGGGGTTTTTTAATTGTATTTTATTTATTGTGTAGATAAAATTGTCTGGATTTGCAAACCTGTGTTATTTTTCATCAACAGAAGCCAATCTGTTGCTAAAATTGTTTTTCTGGAAGCTGTCCCTCTCTCCAGCTCAGCCTCCTAGCTCTTACCCATGCCTAAGTCAACTTGCACCTCACTGCTTCTCCAGCTGCTTTTCAGCTCAAATCATGAAATCTGTTTCCAACCAATAGTCTCAACCCCTGAGTATCCTAAGCAAGCCCTAGACATTATCAGCTTAACTTCTGGAAAGGGGTAAAGTAAAGCTCAGTATGTGAGAGTCTCTAAAAATGATGAAAATGTTATTATTTCAAAATGTTATTCCCATATGTTCAGGAAACAAAATGATGATCAGGTTGTGTAACTGCAAAAACACCTGCTTGAGTAGGTAGAGTAGGGTGGAAATAGGGAAAAAATAGAATTTAGGTTTAAAAACTAATGCAAGATTAATTTGATGGAAGGAAAGAAATGAAAACTTCTGCAGGGAGATGTTTTGATGGGGCAGTGCAGCTCTGTGGACCATGGGGCTGGGGGCAGATACCCAGTGGCAGACAGTGCTGGGGATAGGGGTGTGAGGACTGTCTGGGGAAAACTCTTCCTACCAGGCAATGGGCAGGTCCTCATCCAAGGTCAATGTGCACAGCCTCATCCCCATCCTGATTTACAGCCCCGTGACCCAGGTGCAGCACACACACCCTGTCTTGTGCAGCCTTCCTTCAGGAAGGAGGACAGAGGTTCATTCCAAGAAAGTTCAGAAAAGTGGCAAGGAAATATTTCAGTTTAAACTATTAAAATTCTCCTAGCCTTACCCTCAGTTCTTCTCCATCCTTATTTCCTTCATGTTCACTGCAGCGTCATCTGGCCTGGAATGTTTGATTTTTTTTAGCAATCTTAAGCAGAGATTTAATTGTGCAACAGCTCATTTCCCCAAGTATTATGTTTGGCCACAGGGCTGCTGTCACCGGGGGTGTCACCTTCCTCAGGTATCACACCTCTGACCACCCTCCCTGAGGGACTTTTCCAGCCCCCTTGATGAGCCATAGTCCCTCGAGGATGCATGTAAAAAGGCTGCCAAGAATTAATATAAAATACTTAATAATATAAAATCCTTAGTACCCCTCTAAGCCTCAAGAGAATGAATGCACTAGTCTAGGCCAGAAAGGAGACTGAGCAATAATTGCATGCAGTGTAGCAATTGTGTTTCAGATTGTCCCCTGCTTGTATCAAATCTTTACTTCTAGTTGAAGGGAAAATACTCCACAAATCTCTGGATTCCTCTCCCTCTACTCCCACTGGCACCAAACTGAGTGTTTAAGTCACCCTTCTTCACACTTCTTTTTGTCTGTCTGTCTGTCGTACAAAATAAAAGGCAGGACCCATCCAGTCAAATGCAATGAAACAGGAAAATGCTCAAATGTTTTAATATCCTGGAGCTGCCCCTCGGCAGATAAAATGACTAAAATGAAATTTAAAGCACATCTGATTTACCTGTTGTTTGTGTGACTCAAATACCTATGTTTAATTTTGTCTATGGATTGGAAAAAGTTAATTTCAAGCCTTGTTTCTCTTGCTAGCAGCAACAACCTTTTAAACTGAGTATTACTGGTGAACCATATAAAGCTGGTTAAAAAAAATGCTTTTCAGTTCCACCATGCAGTTGTTCGGACGACAATTATGGCAGCTGAAGTTTAATCATAGTGTTTGATAGCTCATTTTCTCAATGTCAACACGAGGCACTGTTAAAAAAAATGAATTCTTTCATTTGATAAGCTGGCTCCAGAGCACTGGGCTCATTCAATAGGAAAACTCTTTCACAGGGCTGCAGCATGTATGGTTTTTCTCATTCCCTTTTTTTTTTTTCCTTCTTTCTTTTTTTCTTTTTTCTTTTTTTTTTTTTTTTTTTTCTGAAAGCCACCCAAGAAGAGATTAATCACGAGGGGGAAACTCAGCTTCACCCTCTAGCTGCAGGTCGCAATTTTTATTTGTATGGAATTGGCTTTTGGAAAGCTGAAGGCTGCCTGAGGGCAGGGACCTGATATAAGAAGAACCTGAGAATGAAGCAGCAGGGATTGATTAGCCTACTTCATATCCCACACTCCATAAGCACACTCCAACCGCAATCTAACACACCGCTGAGCTGAATAGACAAGAGAAATTGGATTCCTTCCTAATATTTAACCTTCAAGTCAGCTCTAACAGTTGTTGATATGTTGTTCTACCAGCAAGTAACAGTAGCTTTTTTATTCCAGCACCCACCCACACACATATATATATAATTTTATAAGTTATATGCTATATATTTACATATTTTCCATTTACAATCTGTTTCAGAGCATGGTTTACCTAATCCATTTCAGTAAAAGTTTCAGGGAAGAGCAAACTGACCAAACAATTATGCATAAAATTGTAGTGAGGGAAGGGAAGGAAACAGAAATAAAAAGTAGAAAAAACTCATTGTCTTTTTCATGCCTTTCAAGGTCTTTTTCACACAGCCATTTTTCTTTTACCTGTAATTTTCCCAGTTCATTAATTGTTGGAATTGTCTGGATTGTAACTACTGATACGGATGCTGCTGGCACTGACGATGTATAGGTTTCATTTTAGATTTCTGTATGTAAATCAGAGGTGCATTTTGGGAAATATTTGCTTTTACTGGAGTTTGCTAAACTGACAGAAGGTGCCACTTCGTGATAAGGAGCAATCTGTGAAACCTGAACCACGCAATGGGGCACAAGAGACCCGTGCTGAGGTTGCCCAGGACAGGGCACATGCAAGGGATGATGCTGCTGGCAGCAGGGCAGCTCACTCCTCTGTCCTCATCAAGCCCCTTGGAAAAGCTCCCCTGTCAAGAATGAGAGAAAGGTCAGAAGATGATGCAGAATGGTGAGAAAATTATGATTACAGCAGGGTCTTTGTGAGCCTGGGGTCTCAGAGAAGGGCTCTGCCCCTGCAGCTTGTCAGTGGAGAGGGGTTTTGTTTAGGAGAGGCTGGTTCTGGGGGACAAAAGCCCTGGTTCATTAGCATCCCACTTCGCCCAGGCCTGACCTCTCAGGGAGCTCCTGGTGAACTCCAAGGATCACTGGCACGGGTGCCTGGAGCTCTGCTGCCCTCCCCATGCTGCCTGAGCAGCTGGCACTTTGCCTTCCCAGTGTTGGGGTTGGAGAGTGGCACATACCCTTGTGCTTCCCAAGCTCTCCATGACCTCTGGCCAGCTGGCTGGTGGGCTAGAAGTTGCCTTGGATTCCTAGTCCCCGTGAGGGTGAGGTTGTCAACCATTCTCTGGCACAATACCCACGTGCTTCTGTGTGTGTGTCAATGTATGTGACATGCTCCCCAGGGGGTTTTCCAATGGAGAATTTTCTAAAAACTCCTGTCCTGGGGAAAATTCACATTTCTGACTCTCCATTCATGCTTGGAACGAATCAAAAATGAGAATATGAGATTTTTCTCAAAATGACCATTTTGATTCATGCTTAGCTGCACAACTTTTGTCTTCTTTGAGAAACTGAAGTACCTTTACAGTGACTTTTGCAGTGCAATTTTGGGGGCCCCTTTGCTTCTGTCTGCCACCCCGTAGCCAGGTTTGACTATTCCTGTGTGTGCTTGAGGAGCACTGGTGGCTCCTGTCCCTGAGTGTCGTGACATCGGGCTGCACAGCGTGGTGCCCTGTGTCCTGGCCATGTGCTGTCACTGACTGCAGGGCAGCCCTTGCAGCCTAAAATTTCTGCAGGACACATTGTTGTGGCTTGCCAGATGTGGTCAAAGAGGCCAACCATGGTGTGGCTGCCTTCTAATATTGACTTTTTTAGATAAAGTTAAGGGCAGCTGTTTTGGGCAGCACTGGGTTTCAGTTAAGATTGGAACCAGGAGGAAAGCAGGACTGAGGTACTAGCAAAGCCCATCTTCTGCTTGATTGTCACAGGGGCATAGACATGTAGGTGGGAAGCTTGGGCTCAGCCATTTTGTTTGACTTCAGGGCAAGAGAGCATACCAAGTTCTTCTTTAATCTTTACAGAAAGCACCAGTAGGGAGTAATTGTGAAGCCTTCTCACACAGGGCACTGTATAACTGGCCTAAATCTTCCAGAACTGGGCAGTATCAGTCTGCAACTTGTAGTGAAAAAAGGTTATCTTAATATATGCAGCCTGTTGGGAGAATATGCTGCTGAAACAGCTATTGCTGCAAGCAAAGTGAAATTTTCATGTAAACATCTTCAAATATTTTTATGACCCATCAGCTTGAATTTTATAAGTCAATGTATGAGTGAATATACCAGGTATTCCTCTTTGTTTGCATATCCTGCCTCTACTTAGTTTTAAATTTTAATACTATGTGGACAAAATCGAACCCTACATCTGATTGTGGCATATGTAGGCAGCACCATCTCCAAGATTCTTTTCATGTCCAGTTGAGCTCAGTAGCATTGTGAAAAGGAACTTGCAAGACCTGAGCTAGCTTCCCCATGCCCTAATTCTGACTTTTAATTTCCCATACAGACTTGAGATCCCCTGGATAAATTGCTATTTCATATTCAAAAGCAACAGCAGAAGAACTGAAACCATCCCTCCCTGAGCAAACAGACACACAGGCACCACTCCCACCACTGACAGCCCAGATGATCAGATGATAATTTTGTCCATGCCTTTCTGACCACAATGGTGTGAGTTTCCAACCTGTGGATTTGGAGACTTTAACTCACAGCAAAAAACCACATCCTAGAAAAAATGAGTAGAAAATTGCACCAGTATTTTGCACCAGGCTATTGAGTAACATAAGTTGGCATTAATGAGCCTGCTAGTTCTCTACCAGCTGCTCAGAGGATCCTGGATAAATCCTTCAAGCCTTTCATAGGACAGTGTTTCCTTTAGCATTTAGTCTACAAAATCTATGGATCTGTCTATCTCAGGTAGCTATCCCAGGTCTTATCTCTCCAGTTTGAACAGATGCTTTAACACATAGTTTTACCCTGATTTTTTTTATCCCTGGTATGGACATAATGGGACTATTACACAAGGCCAGGCCTTGCTCACCAGTTTGATTATTTCTGTCACTTATTAGGGAAGGAAAGAGGTACAGGAAATTTTTTTGTTTGTTTGAAAGCATTTGTGTTGCACAACGTTTGACAAGTGACACAGCATTACAGCCTTCATGATGGAAAATAGAGATTTAGCAGTCTCAAAAAAAATGAGGGAGCAAACTGATTTTGATCAAGGTGTTTGAAAAGTTATCATTATGTTTTGATAAGGCTGAAGTGATTTCATGGGATATAAAGGGTTTGGTTGAAAGGTAGCAGAGAGACTATAAACTAAAAAGTTACTTTTGTATCGTTAGATATTTTCATTTGTTGGAATTTTTGCTTCGTCTGAAATTTTGACTGTCTGATGTGAAATTTTCCTGAGGAATTAGATCTGTGGCCTTTGATCTGCTCCAATGATACGGGTTGTGATTCACAGGGGCACTGATGGCAATAAACAAAGCAATTCCCTTTCCTGTGCATTGGAAGAAGCTTTACCATAGCACTGACTTTTTAAATGCAGTCATTGCGGGTGTGTGTGTGCATACACATTTTATATGTTCCCCTGCCTCTGGCTGGATTCTGCACATTCACAACAATCTGCTGCTACTAATGACTCCCTGTGCTGTGTTAGTGACACCTGCCAAGTAATTCAGGATCCTTCCCCTGTGAGCACGCGTGCCTGATGGCAAGTACTTAAGACTGCAGGTTATAAAAAAAAGGACATTTTATTAAGCTGAAATATAAATATATGTTTGTGTGGTGATCCCAGCATATTCCAGTATGCTGGCAATCAAAGGGAGAGAGTGCTACATGGGGGCAGTGGAAGGAGAGTTCTTCCTGAAGTGCCTGAAAGACAATATTTTAGACATCTCCCGCCTGTGATATATGTTATTATTAAGGTGCTGGCTGTAAATTTCATAACTGCTAGTCTCACCTGATATTTCTACCGACTTAATGAATACCATGGCAAATGTAAATAGCATTTCAGTAACACAAGTTTCAAGTTTGTCTTAAAAAGGAAAAAGCCCTCCTTTTTCCCTTAGCTCCTGCTCAGCTGCTGGGTGCCTATACCCAGAAGCCAAACAGATGAGAAGGATTTCTATCTTCATTTTTACAAATGAAAAACTGAGGCAAACGAGTCATGAAGTGTCGCGTCCAGATTGCATGGAAACTGTGTAATAGAGCCAGCAAATGTATTGTGCTATCTTCCTGTCAGAGAGATGTGTTACTTCCCTGACCTTACTCTTATGGAAGCCGTGTGTGAGGTGAGGAGCCTTTCGAGACCAGGATGCCAGAATGTATTTCTTTTCACCAAAATAAATTTGTCCGTGCCACTAGAGGCTCACCAGTAATCATGAAAACCTGCTTTCCAAAGAGACAGGGTGCTTACCAGCTGGCTGTGCTGCACCTCTGCACGGGGTGGGCAGTGCCAGGGCTGGTGTTAGGCTGGGGAGGAGCAGGTGGGCAAGCAGCTGCCCCTGCCCTTTGTTGAGCCCCTTTTTGAGCACTGGGGATCCACCCCTGAGTGCCAGCCAAAGCTCACCTGTCTGCCACCTCCAGGACTGCTCACACCCGTTTTAAGACAAGCTACCACTGGTAGTAAGCAGGGAAAGAGTTGTTTTCATGGTATTGCTTGAATTAAGTACAGGTAATGAGTGGGGGGGAAAAAAGAAAAAAGCAGACTTAAGTTGAATTTACTGTAGTAAGAAATAAAAAACAAATGCAAGTAGAGGGGAAGTGAAATATGCAGAAGAAATAAAGTAATAACAATTAGGTGAAGTGACAAGGCTTCTTTCAGCTAAACCCAGTGTTTTTATCTGAAGCAAGATCCAAGTGTTGGCTCCATTCTCATCAATCCTCAGACCCTAATGCTGGCACCATCCTCACACTGTGGCTGAACCTTGTTGGACACAGGCTACAGCTTTGCCAGAGCAGCCTTTCTCTGCTGGTAAAAAATTCTCTACAAGGTCATTCATTCATTCTGAGGAGATTAATTTATGATTTTGCAAAAATTGCCACTCTTCAGGGTTTGAAAACAACTTGAGAGGATTTAAACTGAGCGTTAGTAATGCCACTTCTGTGGCAAAGCCATAACCATGAAGGAAAACAGAAATAGGAAATAATGAGGAAAATTCTGTAGAAAGCAGGAGAATTCTCCTGGTGCACTGGTAAGAGATGATTTATTTAGACATGATTATTTTCTATGCTGTTTATTCAATCACAACATCATCTCCATCCTCCTTGTCCTCAGCTTCTCTGCAGTCACTGTTACTTCACATCATGCTCAGTAGAAATACATATTTATTCACCCTGACCTAGACAGCAAGTTTTATATCATCTGCATCAATTTGTTGTTCAATGTATTATACCTAAATTAAGATTCAGCAAATGAGCCAATGCCAGCAAATAGGGGGTTTGTGAAGCTACAAATGTCTCATTCATGCTGACCCAACCATGTGCCCTGCTGACTGGCACAGTGGCAAATATGGACTTTTTGCTACAGACCTTACCAAAGAAAAAAATCTCTTTTTTTCTTTCCTTACATCCTCTGCTTTCCTCTTCCTTTTGTTTTCTGTTCCTGGTTTTCTGACCCTCAGTGGAATCCTGTTTTTAGGACTTCATTATGAGAACCTTTGGTCATCTCCATCCATACCCTAGTGCAAAAATTATTTCATTTCTCAGTTTCTCATACTTTTTTCCTATTCTTTTAGCATATACCTATTCCCACATACTCCATCTCTTGTCCTTTTCATGCAAAAATACCTCAAAGATGATGCACAGTACTCAACCACCAAAATCTTTTTGTTTGAATTCAACAACTCTTCTTAATGAAGGAAACCTCAAAAAAAAAAAAAAAAAAAAGGATGCTTTTTTCACACTGATTTTTTTTTCCGTGTTCTCTTGCCAAGACACATCTTTTCCACTGGCCTTATTTCCTTACACCTCCTTCCAATCAAAGAAGTGCATTTTTTTCCCCTTGAGATTAGTGGTTTCTCTGTGTCCACTCATTCCTCCTGAACTCTGGTTAATGATAAAGTCTGGAAGTAAACTATGCTGTGCTACAGGATATCTGTTTTATCAGATGCATGTATTAGATTGTGTTCATTGGAATGTTATACTTAAAAATCTAACCCCGTTCTACCTAAAAGGACTTTAGACACTGTGCCAAATAATGACTCCATTACATTACATATCTGCACTTTGAAGAAAATGCTGCTTCTGTTGTGACACTGTTTTCATCCACTCTAATGGTTTTTATTCCCTAGGAAAGTAAAAGAGCAGACTGGTTCTATTAACCTTGTTCTCCTAAATGTTTGAGTAGGTAAATTTTAGGTCATTATATTGATTCACAAGGCAACAAGTAAATTCCTTGGTTGGTAAGTATCTGCCAGATGACTGGGCTGTATCCAATTCCACCTTGTGCCTGCTGCAGCATAATATTTCCATTGCAGTCAGCCTATGGGTGCAAATGATGACATCTGCATCTTGATTTATTCCCTACTACTTGTAAATCTGCAGTGTCAAGTATTCAGTGAATTTTGCTAGGTCCTAATGAGGATTCAGTGTAACAGGATTTTCTCCAGCTTCAGTTCTTGTAGAAAAGTTTTTTCTGCATATCTGTCTTTTCAAATTAAAAAAGATACAGTGTGGTGGTATATAGTATATTTTACTTGCAATGAAGTTTTAGACTATTCTAAAGAAAAAGAGAACTGTGCACTTCGGTCCTACCACTTACACCACTGTGGTGTTGACAAGAAGTAGAAAAGCTGTTTGGGCAGCTGAGGACTAACTCCTGGGTCTGGCTGAGCAGATGGGAAGGGGAGATTTCAGGCCTGTTAACTCTTTTGAAGCAGAAGACCAGTACAAAGGATCAGTAGCAGAATTTAGGACTCCAAAAAGGTGTCCTGAATTGCTTGATGTACCACAACCCACATACTTAAGTGGCTACTGTTACTAGAACTTAGTGTTTTCCTTCCTAAAGCTTTTATTTTCTGACTGAGAAGCATTGGAGAGGAAATGGATAGCATCCCTTTTTTATGGCTCTGAAAGATTCTGTCTAAATTGGTAAGAACTGCAGCAGGCTTCATGGATAACAGGGATTTTTTGTGATGGCAGTGTCTGTCCCTGACCACATTATTCACTCATCCAGGCACTTGTCAGTTCAGGTGTTTCAGAACTGGTCCTGCTGCTTGTTTAAGAGAGAAGTGCCAGGAGGTGCAGTTGCTGTTATGAAAAGATATCCACTTGGTTGCTGAGTTAAAATCAGAGTGTCAGTGATTTAAAATTCTGATACTGCTGTCCATCATACTAAAACATGGTAATAGTTCCTGTAAAGTTTGTAATCCTCATGCTCCTGCACTGTTATGTAGTAATGCTCCCGACCAGTGTAAGCATGGAGATTTGGTTATTATGTAGAAGAGTTATAATAAGAAATATGACTGCAAAAGCAAAGCAGTCAGTTGAAATTGGTCTATAATTAAATGCTTAGAAAATTCTGTGCTTAGCTCATTTTAAAATCAAGTGCTTCTTTGTAGCAATTTCCTTTCTTTAATTACAATTTCCTGTCTAGTTTGACATTTACAATGCAATCTTGGGGGACATGTTTGTGATTTATTATTCTTGCTCCTATCAGGATATCACTCGGCAGAAATGAGTTTATAAAATAAGAGCTCAAATTATTATGGCCTTTGACCAATAAAGCTGGCTCATAATTTCAGGCCTGAGAAAAGATTAACATTTTTGACAATCGATGCAGAATTACCAGTGGGGGACAATTTTGAAAACTATTTCCATTTTCTGAAACATTGTACATTTTTTAATAAGGAACATACACTGGTTATATATTGGAGCACAGGCTTAAGAGTAGAAAGAGCAACAGTGAATTGTAAAGCAAACCTGAAAGGAAGACTTTCACATCTAACATTGTTTAGCCTCCTCTGAATGAAATTGAAACTGCTAAATCAACATTACTTGAAAATTACCTAATGGAAGAGATATAACACCTCAGATAAGTTCACAGCAATGCATTCTCCCTTTTCTTTAGCATTCCTGACTTCACAGGCTAATTCATCTGGAGGAGCTGAAGGAAATTTTTCTGTTTGCTGTTTCTCTTTTTTTTTTTTTTTTTTTCAAACCTTACTGAATAGATTTGCTTCTTGGTTATTATTTTTCTGTTAGGGTCTCTTATTTAGGGAAATAGATGCCCCATGCTAAACTGCACATTACATGATCTGTTCTGCTGTCAGTGCTTTTCCAATGACTTTCTTTGTTCCCGATTCAGGAAAATGTCATTGTTCAGGACAACACAGAATTCAAAATGAATTCTACATGACTTATGCACATGTTCAAAGTTAAATTTCAACTAGTGTGTAACACAAAATAGGCATCCTGCCTTGTGCTTTGTGAAGAGTGGGTTCTTAAAATCTCTATCCAAAGCGGTAGGTGTGTTTCTAGTGTTAAGTTGATGTAATGTCAAAATGGATGGCCTGTAAAATTATATGGAAGAAGAGAGAGGTGATACTGGCAGGGAAGAATATCTGTATCTTTGGAGATCTTTAAAACAGCTCGCATTGCTGGGAGGTGTAAATTTAGCACCTCTCAAAGTCAGATTGCTTTTATTTAGATGCCAGCATAGAGTTAGCCTATTTTTAACTACTGTGAATTAAAATCATTATTTTAAAGAATGATGCCTCCTCGTGCCCAAGGAGATGAGAAAACATGGTATTGGTTACTTCATTTTAGTAAGACAAAAGTGAGGAAGTGTCACAGCTCTTCCTCCAAGTAGTTCCCAGGTTAATGGCAGGAGAAGGAGTCCTGCTGCATGTTTCAGAGCTCTTGGTCCCCAGCTCAGCTGCCTGCACTGTACTCCTTAGCTACAAGCACACAACATGTCTGTCCTCCCACAGACTCAGAGCCAGTAATATTCTATAGGATGTATTTTACTTCAGTGACAGGTTGAAGTAAGTACTCAAGCATCACTCTCTAGGGCACCAGCCTCCAGTTTAATGTGATAGTGTGGGGAGGAAGTAATGTGGAAATTGGATACAGCCATGAAGAGATGGTAATGAACATCTGCCTTGCTGCCCTAAGCAGGACTTATGTGAGACCTTGCAGGAATGAGGGGCCACCATCTTCCCAGAGACAAGGCCCAAGGCAAGTCCCTGGACTGATTAAAATATGTAGCTCAGAGGTAGGGAAGAGAAAAAATAAGTCTGCAGAAGTGCACCTATTTGCTTAGAAAAACATGAGTAGTGCTAAAATGTAGTATGGTGTCTGGAGTCCATATTTGGTAGAAAGAAGAGGAGGAGAGGCAAGTGGAGTGAATAATAAGACAACATATCTCCATCATCACAACAAAACAGATTTGAGTTTTGATGGCTGGATATGTTTCACTTTGGACTGTGACCATTAATGGTGACTAGAGGGTCATTTCCTGCAAGTTCTTCCATTGCTTATTTATTTTTCTTACAGTTACCTTTGTAGGGAGAAGTATATATTATCCTGTCATGTCTGCAGCTTGATCTTAAGACAGAAGATAATCAAGAATGCCATTATTATCTGCTCTGGAAAAGGCATGTGTTATGAACTCAAATATCTTCTAGCTCTAAAAAGGCTTTATGCAATCATAAAACTTATATTTTACATAGGAGCTGCACATACCAGTGCATACACATCCACCAAGAACTCTCCATTTAGTCAAAATCTGAGGTATAACAGGTTGTGCCCTGTCACCTCTCATCAGACATGGACTAGGAGGCCAATATTGGCAATTTACCCATAGCTTTTAAGTTTTTCTAAACTTTCCTAAACTTCTAGAAAAGTTTCCCTTATTGAGTAGGATCCAGTTCAGAAATCCCCAGTGTATTCTAATTTGGCTTGAATTGCTAAACTGAAAGAATTAAATCAGCTTTCCAAAATTTCCCCCCTTTTCTTTGAGGATTATGATACCCTCTTTACTTCTTGGCTGAATGAACTCTCATACAGGAAGAAAAACACACTTATGAGATGAGGCTCCTCCACTGATGTGAATCAGCAGAGCTTCACTGGTGTCAATGAAATCCTGCTAGTTTATACATGCTGATTACTTGGCCCTTAACATAACAGAACTTTCCCAGAGCTCTGTGTTTTGACTCTGCTAAATCTTTCAATCTACACATGGATAATATATACGTGCTTTACTTACGTGCAGATGTTTTAGTCACTGGATAGAAACAGTCATTTGGGTGCTGGCAGAATTACTCTGTGCTAATATCCTTATTTTAAAAGTCAATTACAGTTTCAGGCACAGCCAGTGACAAATACAGCAGCACAACTTTGCTCAGGATCATACCAGAGAGAGGAAGAGGAAAAGCATTTTGCAGAATGATGGTTCCCCCTTGGCATCACCAGTGTTACAAGCCTGCCATAGATCAATGTGTAATAATTTTGTTGTTCTGTGCCAAAATTGGCAATTCTGTGGTCACAACAAGCTCTTTTGGTTGACTTGCTACAGCTTTATTTCCTGAATTAATAAATATTTGTAGGCTTCTCTTCCATTCTTACCAACTACATCTTACTTAGCATCCAGAGTTTCTGCTGCAGAAAAAGAAATGTTACAAATACCTCAAGGTATTGATTTCTTTTTGGTTATCAATGGTCCCTTGTCTGTAGACAACAAATGTAAAAACAGTCTGGTGGGAAAACAGGCATAGTGGTGTTGTTCCCACCTTAGCCAAGGATGCCTTCAGCAACTGTGATATGTTAACAGAACAAGATTTTCAGCACAAAGTACTTCAAAAATCCTCTCCTAAATGCTTTATTTAGTTACCTGTTGGAAAATGGCCTATTTTTCCAGGATATGAAGCAACCAGCACTTCTCACTGTTTGGCACTGGACCTCTCCCAAGTAGTGCTTTATAAACTCTTATGGAGGGACATGCTGTGATCCTAAGAACTTTGCCTTTTTTTGTGTCTTAACAGCAGAACATTGGCTGGCCTGGACACAGTGTCAACTCATTTTAACTCCTGGAGATAATCAAAGCACTATCAACCATTGCCCAGGAAAAGTGCCTTTTGGGTGTGAACCCAGAACCAGAGATGGTCCTTTTATTCCATAGATCGCACACGAAGTGTCTCATCTGACTCTCCTTGAAATCCATGGGGGTTCTGTCTTTAAGTTAAGAGTAAACCCATAGTTTATTATTTGCATTATATTTCTTATTCTTTCAACCCCAGCACTGTTTTTTATGTTTTCCAGATAAGCAGAAAGCTTGAAAGGGAACCCAGTTCAAGTCTCCAAAGTTTTTTTTCAGGGGTGTAGTTCCAACAGTTTCTGATTTACACCAGTTGGAGTTCAGAACTAGGTTCAGCATCCTTGCTCCTGCTTTTCAACTTTGCTCAGTGACCAAATGCAGGAAAGAGACTGGTGTGCAGCAAACAGCAGCACTATTGGCTTGTGAATTTTTGCACGTTTTGCTATTTCCTAATGTTTGTTTAGATTTCACATACTGCCCAGGCAAAATTAATTGCCTGCACATTTCTGAAAATTTAGTCCAGTGATCTCTTTTTCTATTTCCTGGACTATGTATGCTTTTGGTTGCCAAAAATAACTCCAAGAGATACATTACATGGAAGCTGGGATTATCCATGGAAAGTAATAGTAGTACTCTCATGCATGAAGAATGAGCAGACTGCCAATTGTAATATGTTTAAAGGGTCAACAGAAATCTATAAGTGGTCAAGAAACAAGACAAACATCGGCCACCAGTCTGATGGGAAAAGCAACATCCATTAAGTCCATTAAATTTCCCATTGAAATCAATGTTTAAACCACAAGAAGTAATTAGTGTAATTCATATTAGAGACCTTTGGATTTTTGAAACCAGGTTTAATTATATTGAAAAATGACAGCTTCATTTTCCCTCTATGGGTAGGTTACTACCATGTTCCTGATACTTTTATCAGGGTTGGGTGCCGATATCAGGTTTTTAATGACATTAAGCAAAGTAGTGTTTCAGCCATTTGAGGAACAATAAATCAGGTTAGATTCTTTTTGAATGGAGACAACACAGATCAAGTGGCTTTTAAATCATTTTCCTTTATCACTGCAAAGTAGAGCTGTTCATTTGAAGCAGCAGCCCATGGAAAAAAAAAAAAAAAAAAGGTTGTAGAGTGTAGAGTCATATTTGGATTTCCTGGCTCACTTTTCCTGCATCAATGGACAATTCATGAGCTACTGCTAAGCTCTGGAAAGGTATCTCTGTAATTCTTTGCCAATACAAACTCCACATAACTTTCACAAGGTCTTTCATTAAGGGGTCTCAGATTTGAAGATGAAGTGATATTGCATCTTTTGAACTTAAAATCTTTTAGTGTTGTGGAAGGTGTTGACAAGGATAGTCAGGGGGATCCACACAAAAAATGTTAAATTTCAGAGTATTTTCATTGGTGGTTTTGAGGAAGGAAAAGTGTTTGTCTTATTTCAATCTTCTTGATCTGTTGCCACACTCTTTACTTGTCTCTTCTTTCTAGAGCCACATTCCTTTGCTTCTCCTGCTTAATTGGGGACGTTGCCTCATCAGATCAAAGGCATTGCATGGAGTGCCAGGAACAGATATGATACTTTGGGTGGAGGAGGGGGTTTCATATTACTGAGCAATGGGCCTCCTTCTTCTTTATAGCTGAGCGTACTGAAACAACAAGCATGTCCTGATTCTGCTTCTGTGTACCTGCTGAGCAATCCAGAGGGTCTGAGTACAGGAGTGCATGACTGAAGATTGTGTAGGAAGCTATCAAGCAGTGGATAAATACTTGGCTTTTCTTGGTGTGTGGTCATTCATTTAGACAGATAACAAAAGTAAAAAACGCTTCAGTGTTTTTTGTGTAGTGAGTTCAGGTACCTTTAAATTGTTTGGAAATATGAAACTCCTAGCTTCTCTGTACATCAGAGAAAATAAATTTCAGGACATGCAAAGTATGTGATACATGCTCACAAACACCACAAGGTCTTGGATTTTTTCTTTCTGCTGTGGAGACCCAGGTTATTTGCCACTGCAGTCACACTGATACTTGCAGGTTTGTCTTCACCCTGGTACAGGTCAAGGATCTGGTGGGGCAGTGAGAGCCCAGGAGAATGCTCTGTCAGGTCTTCAAAATCAAAAGATGAAGATGCCAAGTAATAACACAGGAAACATAATATATATTGCTGGAAAGAAGTGTGATGAGCCATACACAGGAATAGCTCCATCAGCTACCCATAGTGATGTTGATACAGAAGGAAAGTAGTAGAAAAGTAGAAAGAAAGGGTAGGAAAAGACTGGTTATGGTATGAATGATGGGATAATTTTTTCAACTCTTTGGATGATAAACTTGTTTAAACTGGTAGACAAGAAAGCTCAGTATTTAGGACTGAACACTTCTGAAGCACTCTGTACCAACAAGTAATGAAAACAGTAATTCTCTGTGCCACTCACAAGCATTTTGCTGACTGTGAGGATTTGAATGCAGGTACAAGATCTCTTTACAGGGCATGGGAAAAAGTCTGTGTGTGAAAAGAAAGGGGGAAGCAGAAGATTCCAGACCTGTAGAGATTTCCAGCATAGATTACTCTTTGGGCATGTTGATGCTGTATGGGTAGATTTACACTCATCCTGCTCATGCTATTCACTGAAAAAAATCCTTCTCAGGAAGGATTATTAGCTCAGGCTTGGTGCCAGTTCAGTCACATGGCTTCTGTCAGATTGGAGCGTGGGCAGAGCTTACTCATGACTGTTTGCAATATGTGGTGTAAACATACCCAGAGAGTACTAGCAGGTGGTAGCAGAGGAGGTGGATAGAAAGGAAGGCTTGGAACAAAAGATGTTAAGCTTCATTTGGGGTATGATGAGCCAAATTCGTCATTGGTGTAACACCCTGAAGTCAGTGGAGCAACAATAATAAAATTAGTCCAAGGAATCGTATCTGTTCCTGGCACTCTGTGCAATCCCTTTGATCTGATGAGGCAACGTCTTGCCCGCTGCACTCAAAACATGATGCCTTGAGGGTGAACCATCAGGAAAAAAACCTTACAATGGCACTGGGAAGTCACAAGATAAGTTTTAAATGTACATTTCAGCCTGAAATCCTAGCAGAGTTTTCTTCCTGCATATCTGCCCCAAAATGGTAAAAATATAATGAAATCTTTGGCCACCCATCCAGTGCTCAAAATGGGATTAATTTCTTTCTATTTGGCTAGTATAAGTAACTGCACATGAAGAGTTTATGCAGTGGCAGAGGGGGTTATTTTGTCTTGGCAACAGTTTTGTCTGGAGCAATGGAAGAAATTGAGGTAACATGAATATTGTATTTAGCTTTCTCCATCCACAGAAGAAAAGCCAGTGTTTCATTTGGCGCTCTCTACTTATTAAAGTGTTCTTTTGCATTGCTTCCCAGCTTCAGTGCTGGAGCTCCTGAGTGGGCCAAAACCAATTCCTCTCGCCTGACTCCTTCCTTAAAAAAAAAACAAAACCAAAAAACAACTCCCAGAAAAAGCCAACACAAAGCCCAGAAATACAAAGTGGATATCTTCAAGAAAAAAGTACATTCTTCTCTCTTTTTCATTAGTCAGTAAATGAACTCAGAAGTTATATTGGTTAAACCAGATTTTCAGGGGTTTAAGTTTACCTAGCTTGAGTGAGCTTAGTGAAATGGTCTCAATTTACAGCAGCTGAGAATCTGGCCCTCATTAGTAAAGGGTTTCAATACTATAGGATCAGCCAGGCTTCAGGGCTGTGTGATGGAGATTGGTGGTCTAGAAGGCTAAAATGGCTGACCAGCAGAGGTGATAATTTAAAAGATAAATTGCAAGGTATGGTGATCAGGGACTTCTCTGCTAAGCAGCTGCAGCTCAGAAGGACCTTACCTTTTGGACCACCCAAAAGCACGTTTTTGGTGTTATTCCATAAAAGGTATAAGTTACTCTTTCTCTGCCTCCCCTGCGTGTTACTTGTCTTGTGGTAAGGAAGGAATGGTGCAGATGGTAGCTTTTGCTGTATGAAATGTTCCCTGCAATTAACAGCACATGTCTATGGGAAGAGGACTGTGCTTGGTGCTGGTGCTGCTGGCCTGCCCTTGGCAAAACAGCTGCTGCAATCCCAGAGCTCCTATGGAAATGAGGATCATCCAGGTGTGCCCTCTGTGGGTTACTCCTTATTCATTCTCAAACCAGTTGTATAGCCTCAACAGAACTGGATGAGAGAGAGGTCTCAGAGTTATTTTAACTTCTGCACTTGTCTGGAAATCATGAAGCTAAAGGAAAAAGGAGGCAAAATGAATATGTACTCACTCACTGAAACATGGAACGGGACCATTAGCCTTTTCACTTGGTAATGGCCTGTTCAGCATAGGTGAGTAAGCAGGTAGATTACTAAACCAGCTTCTGTATGTGATCTGGGAAGAGCTGGGAGTCTTCTGAGGCTACAGTGGCCAGGGGAAGGAGCTTGGATTACCACAGTGGAGTGCCTTGGGGATCTGTGACAGAAGGCTGTGGGAAAGCAGTGTTTACATGAGTTCTGTTGTCTGCACAACAGCTCCTTGTAGCTGATGAAGCTAGAGACCACGTATGTGTCTGGTCCCAGAGACATGAAAAAAGCTTCATGTTATCATTTTTCCTTCTGTTTATAAACTGTCTACTTACCAGGCAACTCAAGCTGGTTACTGGGCTTTGAGAAAGCACTGGTGTGCAACAGAAAGTGTAATTGGCAAGTAATATGTCAGACAAAAGTAGTAACTTTTTTCTGCACTTGAAATTTCTTTGAGCAGATCAGAATTTGGTTCTGTGTTGGATTCTTTGATTAACAATCTTTTACATGTTTTTCCCTATAGGAAGCAATCTGAAGCAAGTAGCCCCTACTGGGTATTCATGATTTCAGCTTTGTGGCCTCACTGGGCTGGGTTACATGTTTGGGTGAGCAAGAAAATCAATGCATCTGGCTTAGATGTCACCTGAATTTACCAAATTCCTTTTCCACTAGCACCAACCATAAACGAGAGTTTGAAATGCATTTTTCACAATTTCTTGTTATTGTTATTCTGATCTGTACTAGAGTTGTACAGAATGATCCCAGACAAGACAGGGCCCAGTATACTTAATTAAGGTATAGACCTTAATACAGACCTTAATAGGTGCAATCTGTTTGAGTTTACAACTAAGACAGGTAAGAGAGAAACAGGAAATGGAAGCACAAAGGGGTGAAAGGACTTGGTCAAGGTCACATCTGTGTTAGTAAAACTTGATCACTCACATGTTCATGGCAAGTAAATATGAAAGGAGAGCAGCCAGCCAAAGTAAATTCCCTTTAAAACCTGAATGAAAATAATCGATAATATTCACCCACTCTGTCCCAGATGCCTGAATCAATTTGATAACAACAGTTTGTTCACTTTTTTAGTTATTTGTGAAGAAGTGACTTGATTGCCAGTGTGCCTAATTCCAGACATATGCCAATTCCCTAATGGAAATGGAGCTGCACTATTGCATGCCAAGAGTGAGGCAGAGACTCAGCTTTTTCCGGCTAGATTTTTCCCAGCAGACACACAGGCAAACCCCTGTTTAATGACCATCAGACAAACATATGCCTGGCTTCATGGATCCACTTTCTAATCAGTGCAAACATGGAACAGCAGCTTGGTTCCAGAGCCATGGTTATGGCCCCATTTCTAAGCACACACTTCAGTCTGCCTGCTTGTAGCAAGCAAATCCGGTGGTTCCTGGGGTTTTGCTGGGAGTCATTTGTCCTCTGCTGCCTGGAACTTCTTCCTCTTCTAGAAGAGTGGTCTGCACCTAAAATCTCTCTGAGGAGCTGGCTTTGTTAGCTGATCAGCTTCTGGAGGGGGCTCTCAGGGGCTGAGCTCAGCACAAACTCTCAGGGCACAATAATTATCTTCTGATGTAAACTGTAAGGCTGGTGCTCTGGGTCTGTCGGGTCAGACTCCCTGTGTGCAGGAGTTGGGCAGATAGGAGAGGCACAGGGAGAACTGACAGAGAAATGGCCACAGGTTTTCTACCAGGTACGGCCACAGCCATCCTGCAGGTGGGTTTCACTCGAGCAGACAGCATGCTGCAGGGCTGGAACCCAAAGGATTCTTTCAGAAATTGCATCTTGCCTTAGCTGGTGTCAGCTGAGTTCAAGTATCTCAAAAAGTAGTGAGACCTCTTTGCACTAGGTGATGATTTGGCCCTATCTATGTAATCAATCTTT
Organism: Florisuga fusca; assembly: GCA_038090715.1. NCBI lineage: Eukaryota > Metazoa > Chordata > Aves > Apodiformes > Trochilidae > Florisuga > Florisuga fusca. The sequence goes on from JAAWXA010000027.1 coordinate 8,199,987, forward strand.
TTTTTTTTTCCTTTTTTTCATTTTAACAAATGCTGTATTTTACCTTTGAGTTAACAGGTGCTGTGTATTTATTTTTTGTTCATTTCATGTTACTTAGGTTACATTTACTTCTGAAGCAGTGAGTTCTGCTTACAGTTTGGCTGAAGTTTTCAAAACAAGCAGTCTCCTTCAGTTGTTTTTTTCCCCAAAACAGCAAGAAATTGAATGTATTTTGGAGTATTGGGTATTTGTAGAACAAATACAGCTTTCTGCAAGATATCTGTTCTATAGTCTACCAGCTAAGTGCTGCAAAAATTTTAAGAGAATATAATATTTTGAATTCATGATAGTAGATCTTTTGGTCCAAAACATTAGCCATCAGATATTTCCTACACTTAGTCTTATCTCCAGAAGAGCTGGTCAGTCAGTCTTTGCAAATTTATTCCTTGGCTTAAGTTGCTAGATTTACATCAATCCCATTTTGTTGGGTTTCCATCCTCCTTGAAAACTGTGTCATCATGTGGGTGATTCATGTGGAAAATAACACATGCATTTCAGCCTCTTTTAGCTGGCTTGCTCAGGTAACTAACTACCCTTTGCTAAAAGCAAATAAACCCCATGAAGGTCTGCACTAATGCTGTTGCAGGAAAAGGGATGTGTTTTGTACCCAAACTCCTGGGAAAGAGTCCAGTATAGCCTGAATTGTAGAAATTTGCTGTGCTATGTATTTGGCCTGCATGGACATCTTGGTTAATTGAAAATTCAAAGATGAGTGTTTCTTTCTATGCTCTGTCTTCTGTTGTGTGCAGGCCCTGAATAACCTCTCACTTTCTTCATTCACTTTTGTAACTGCTGCTGCTATTACTGTTTCCTTTAAGAAACCATGGAATTGCTTTTTGAGTATTTGCCACGTAATTAAAGGATATAAAATACTGTCACTATAAGCATCTTCCCTGTTAAACATGCGTGGTCATAAAATATTAAGGGAACCTAGATCAATCTATTTAAGATACTCACATAAGAAAGTGGTTTTTGTAGGTCACAGGAATTTTTAAAGGAACTTGCTGCATATCATAGAGCTCTGAGCTGTATGACCATGTTACCCTTGTGGAATTAACAAAATTATGGTCATCAAATTACTGGTAAACATCAAATCTTTGCATAGAGGAGTCAGGCCTGGTGTTAAGTAATGCCTAAAAGCAAATACAAAGCACCTTTTCTTCTTCAAATGGCATCCTTCCAGGAAATAATTAAAAAAAAAAATCGCCCGACCAAAAAAACAAACAAACAAACAAAAAATTTATAGAGGCTTATGATCTCATTTAAGTGAATCAACACAACAAAATTTCAGTGACACCATTTCTTTTTCCTATGTCTGCTGACTGGCCTTTTCCATTTGAAGGGCAGTATAGATTTGGATTTTTCATTTCTTTTTTTCCGTGGGACCATGTTGTGGGAGTCTGTCTGTCCTAAGGAAAAAAAAAATGGTGTTTTAAACTATTAAGGATTAACAGAGACCAAGAAATTAATGAATGCCATATAGCTCTAATCTGGAGAGGGGAAAGACCTGTGTCGTATTAGGCATAATCTTGTCTGCCCCCTGGGGCTCATGTGGGATCGTTTCATGCCATAGAGCTCTGAATTCTTTTCTATCTTATGTTGGTATTTTTCACAGACTAAAAGTTGTCCCTTTCCTGTTAAATTACCTTATAGCTGCCTTATCCAGGAAGTGTAGATGACTTAGACTTCTCAGTCATATCAGTTTTTGTCTGGATGGATGGGATTATTGCTTTGGCCTCCAGAAGATGTTATACTTATTTACATTTGAGTTAAGCACTGATCTTCACCTCCTTATGGTTTTACTGCAAAAGGAAGGTGGTGGCAGTGAGCAGATAAATCACAAAAGACATGCTTCAACTGCCTGATCTCTGGTCTCACTTCTGCCCTTTGAAATAGTGCAATAGTTCAAGTTTATAGCCTTTGTGAATTAGAGAAACACCCTTATGTTGCTGAAAAGAGAAAATGTCCATAAACAGTGTTATTGGCTGTTATTACTGTTGTAATCACTGAAGACTGGGGCTCATTGTGCTAAGAGCTGTGCAAATGTATTTAAGAGAGCTTCCCTGCTGTAAACAGCAATATTTTTGTTAGATGGAGGAAGTCTTGTTATTCCTATGACCCTCTGCTGTATTTCACAGCTTGAATAGCACATGGTCAGTCATGCCTCAGTAGTAGTCAGAAGAACCAACTTTAAAGAAAGGCACATTTTTGTCATGTGAGTGTTTCTTTTTATCTTCTGTCTCCACCCTGTTTGGCGTTTTGCTGTCTTTACTACAAGGGAAATTTGCCACACTGTGTTTTCAAAAAGTGCCTGAAGATAACAGAGTGAAGAACCAAATAGATACAAACAAAAATTTGAGGTTGTCTGATTTTCACCATAAAGTATTTGCGTCTATAGCTTCTGATTCTTTAGAGTACATATAGATTACTCTGTGACTGCCTTATTTAGAAGACACTACAGAAGTACTGGAATCAGCACATACCTATAATCGTATTCTACTCAGTAAACAAAGTTAACTACTCTCTGTATTTTTAGTCTAGTGATACAGAACACCCTTAACCAACACGTGGCTACTTTACATGAAAGTAAAAAGATGCAATAAGCATTCTAGAAGGATGGTGTTGGGAAGATCTGAAAGATCAGGTATGCTTTCTATGCCTCTTTTTTTTCTGGCATATATTTTCCTTCTCTCCTTCCTTTCATACATGAGAACTCTACTACACATTACAAACTACTCTGTCTTTAGTTTTAGTAACAGCATTGCTCATGCCTCAATCCATTCATAGTCCCAGGCTTCTTTCAGTCCTTTCCAGCAATGCTACAGCATGGCCAGTTATTTTATGGTGGTTATTTTTGATGCATCTTTTTCTTTTCCTTTTGACTGATGCTTCTCTCTCAAGAGTCTCTGTATTTTCTTTGGTGTGTCCTCTTCAAAATGAATAGTTCATAACTAGGCCAGAATCAATAAGACAGTTGAGTATGGAGAGAGTGAAGTGATAGTCTGTACTCAGGCACACAGAAACTCCATACACATATATCTACCTTACATAAGCCCTGAAAAATGCACCCAAACATAATCTGATGAAAAACTACATTGTAATATTTCATGTATGAATTATAGTACATATACAATAACTGCAATGAATTCTGCAGGGAATGTGAGAATGTAGGTACCTATTCAGACTGGAAACCATAAAAAAGGAACCTCTCATAATAAGTGGATCCGAACATTTTTTGAAATAAGTAAAATAAGAAAGGGAGCAGAGGGAGTGAATTGCATAAGGAGCAGAAAATCCTGAACCCATGCTGGCCCGAAAGAAGTGTTAGAAAGAAAGAGTTCCTTTAAGTAAAAATACTCCCAAATTAGACCTTTGTCTGACCAATTCAATAAGAAAGGAAGAGGGAATAAGGAGTCATTCAAATGTATTCATTAAGTTGCCAGAGAAGTGCTTATTAAAGAAACTCTCATCCTTTTTCTTTTTTGGGGGGAGGAGGGAAAAAGAGAAGGAAGGTAAAGACTTTTTTATTTAACATTAATTCTTCAGAGGCTTTCTTCCTATTATTCCTCCTATTTTGACTGGCTGCATTTGAAAAATATGTTGTCTTTTAAATAGATTTATTCCTTTTAACAGCATTTGACATCTTTTGTCATAAGTTCCTTCATCTTTTCCAGTTTATTTCCTTAACGTGTATTTGTTTAAGTGGCTTCCACTGTATTAATTGATGTGTTTGTGTCTGTTCAGAGCAAATGCATTCTCCTCACAGGGATTTCAACAGGCATTTGTTTAAGTGGGTTTTGCTTTTCTGTGTCTATTTCTGCTTGTTTTTCTGGTAGAGAAGGAGACATTACTAACATGCAGCCAACATAATGAGTCCCATTAACTCCCAATTCAGCTTGCTTTTTGACCACCTCTCTTTTAATGACTGTACTTTTCTTGACTGCAAAGTTTGGGGAATAGGAAAACTGTTCGCTCTGCTGGATTTTAATACATGTTTACATCCTTCTTTGCAGAACAGCACCACCTCTCAATTAATGTTACTCGTAGCCTTAAAGGAGCACCTGGTAATAAATAAATAAATGTGAGCATGTCTGAATTGGATAAGTGCGGTGTAGACCAGAAATCTTACAAAGGCTGCTGAACATTTTTAAGGACTAAGCAGCATTTGTGTTCTAATATTTTCAAGCTTTTCCATTGATCTCCTGTTAACTGAGAAGCAAGAATTAACCTCAATGACAGTGCTAGTAGCTCTGCAGTCTATTTTGGCCTGTTCTTTAAGTAAAAAGAGCAACCTAGATGAGAATTTTGTGCTTCACTGGATATTGAAAGATGAGGCAATAAACTGCTAAACTTGAGTAATCACACACTCCCAGAGGAATGCCTTAAATGGGGTTGGTCAAAAACCTTGAAATTCTAGCCTTCTGCACACTGCCTGGGCTTTAACATTTGATGAGAGTCATTATAGTGGGGGACTGAATACAAGTGTCTTCTGATTACAGACCTTCCATTAAAAGTTCCCACCAGTGTGCCTTTCCATAGAGAAGCGTCAATGGGATTAAAATCTCAATTCACCCCAGTCAATTCTCCAGTAACACGATTTCATTAGAGGCAGGCAGGGAGGAAAATGGACTAGAAAGCACTGAAACAGCTGGTGTATAAATTATAAAGTGTACTTTCTACTAAGTGAACACACCTTCCGCTCAGCCACATTACTAATTAATGGGTAGGGTAGCCGGTTTTATGTAAATTGTATTCTTCCTCTCTCCTGTGCTTTGGTTAACAACAGGTTCTTCTAAATCTTGGAAAAAGAAAGATTATGCAAAGCTATCATCATATGAAAATAACATATTAACATACTGCCTGTGAACTGTATCCAATCAGTTCCTTTTCACTGGCGTGTGTACAAAACAATTAAAATCAAATTTATATTGCACTTCTTTAATATATTCTGGCATTAATATAATCAACGAACAAGTGTTAAAAAGTCTTACAGGCCTATTCTGCTTTAAAATTATATGCTTGTTCTCAGGGTTAGTGGATATTTTCAGCTTCTTTAAAAGGACACTAAAAAAAGAGTTCAGGCTGTATGAACGTGGCTGGCAGCCACCAGCCCATGTGGAGTCTGTCTCCTTTTAATGGCAGCCCAGTGTGTTAATTTTTGGTGTGTGGTGTCTTTACCCCTGGACTCTGTCTCCTGTTCTCCATGTTACCTGCAGCATGTTTGATTTTAATTTTGGATGTTGCTGAATATAGTTGCTTATAGAGGTTGGGAGCACACTGGATGGTCTGGCTGCCCTGCTGGTTGTGCTCCCAGCTGTTTTGGGGCCAGGCACACGCAAGGACCAAGAGCAGGTTCTGTCTGCGTGCTTGCCAAGCCCAGTATTTCACCTGGAGACTGAGGGCTGGCTCACATGCCATCAGGGCATCCTTATTTCCCATATTGCACACGCTGAGGCTATGTTTTCCCTGTCTGCTTTCCTTGATGCTTTTGGGGTACTCTCAGTTGAGATCAGATAGGAAGAGCCCAGATGTTCTGTTGCTTCTTTGAGTGGAGCAGGAAAGAAGATCTCAGAAACCAGCAAACTGGAAGGGAATAAAAAGGTTTTGTCAGTCACAGGGCTAAAATATCTACCAAGAGTTTATGTATTCTGTCCCCAACCATATATATGCATCTTCCCAGAAGAGTCTCCTTTCAACCACCTCCACCACCTGGGACTCCACACCGCCTCACGCAGTCTTTCTCAGTGCTCCTCTGGCTTTCCTGTTCCTTAACATCTCGAGCTGCTGGCAAGCCCATTGTCCTATTCACTAAGGACACAAGAGAGATTACTCTCTTCCTTGAATCTTCTTTTTATTTATTTTGAGGCCCTATAATCCCTCACACACCTACACAAATATACTTTACACTAGCGCCCGGCCAAGAAGATTCTTGAAACCCTGATCATGAATACGCAAATTATTTTTTTTTTTCCCCTTCCCTGGCAGTGCTGACCCTGCCAACACATCCCTCTGAGGAGACCAGAAGAGAACATATTTCCTAGGAGAAATAAATGAGGTCCTGATATCAGTTCTGAGCTTTTTACTAAATCAAAACTATTCTTTATGCCAAGAGGAAACTGAAATTAGAAACCTTGTGTGCATGAGCAGGGTAGTTCTGCAGAGTCCTAGTCTGTTACAGCCCTGCAACCTATTCTTGTTTTTACAGTGAGAATTCCTTCTCTTTAACTTTTAGTGTTGAATTTTATGATTTTCCAAGTGAAAGGGCAAGGGTCTGTGTGTGCTTCCTCCCTGGCCACTGCACTTGTACAGAACTAATTTCTGTGGTGCCTTTCCTTTCCATGTAGGGAATGTGCTGTTGAAGTCAGTGAGCATGCTGCTAGGGTACAGGCCACAGAACTGGGTCCATAAAATCCTTTCTGGCCCATATGGATTCCTTACAGTAGGGGGAGGGAAACTGTGACAGAGACAGTTTGTCCACTGACAACTAAGCTGAGACCATAAAGCTCACTTCGGTTTGGACCAGAGGCTAGTAATAAACCATGGATGAAATGTCAGTGCCTTTCCATTAAGTGACCCCATGTCATCCTTATTTATGACTTCATCACAACGAATTCAGCCAGATGGCCTACGTGGTTGGCATAATTCCATTTTGAAATTGCAGATTTGAATTCTTGAAAGTATAAATGGCTATGTATTTAAATATCTAAGCCATCAGGAAAGAAACTGTAGGATACCTCTAGGTTATGGTATGAGTGATAAAAACAAGCCACCTGGAAAAGCATGGACTGGGAATTTGGTACCAAAACTCGTTACCAAAAATAGATTTTTAGACTTGCACCATTGTTTTTTTTTTTCCCCCCCTCCTCAGCCTTTGGCATCAAAGCTATGCCATGAAGATGGGGGAAGAATGCAGAGGAGAGAAAAACAATGCTAGGATTCATTGCTATGTGCTTTCTTTCTGCCCCTTGTTTCTGACTAGATGACTGGGAGTGCAACCAAGTCAAGCAGCCAGCTGGCAGGGTACTTCATAAAGCACGAGGTCAGACCTGCTGTAACTTTTTCCTCCTTGATGGTGTTGATGGCATAAGAGGTATCTGTAGACTGGCCCCCAGCTATGAGGCTGAGGACAGGATCTTCTGTAGTTGTTGGGGTTTTTTTGTTGTTGTTTATTGTTTGGTTGGTTGGTTTTGGTAAGGAAAAGGTAAAAGATGTTTGTAGTTACAATTTAATTACATGACTTGAGTCATCCACATTACCTAAGACATAGAATATCTCCAGTATGATGGAAGATGGAAAAAGAGTGGGATTAAAGCAGACACAGAGAAAAGATCTCAGGCCTAAACAGTGATACAGAGAGAATAACCAATCATAACAAAACCAAACTGAAATGGTTGAAGTTGTCTAGCTCGAGGGGATGTTTAGTTTCTTAGCACAAATCACCTGTAATATATTTTAATTTCTGCATGGGTTTTGTAATTATTTTTTATTCAATGTAATCGTGAAATTGAGTGGTTTGCTTCTGCTGTTATCAGGTCACTTCCAAAAATAAAATGTATGTCAGAGAATAGCAGTAGTGTCATTCCAAGGCCACATGTTTGGGCAATTACACAAGTACTGTCTTACTGTAAGTCAGTAAGAACCTTTCCCAGAATACCTGAAGCTTCTCATTTCCTTCTTTGAATGCCACTTTGCAGGTTGAACATCTCCTCCCAAACTCACACCAGAAGTCCTCCACCACAGGTCACCTTTGCCACACAGCTGTGCAGGTGAGTTGAGTTCTGCAATGAAGTGTGTTGCTTCTCTAATTGCTGAGTAAAAGCTTATATATGCACAGTTCTGCAGCATTTATTTAATGGTACAGCAAAAATCAACTGAGTGATTCACATGTTGCAAAAAATGTGACATCTACTATAAGCAGCATTGCTTCCCTGAAGGAAGGAAGTACAGTTTTTGTTACAGTTTATATGAAAGAAGTTGCAGAAAAAGGACCTGGTGTAAAAAAAAAAATAATTACAAAATGTAATCATAATAAATTTAAACAAGGCTGTTGTGGGGTTTTCTTTCCTCCCTAAGTACTCTTAATGGGAATAAATGGTTTATCTTTTCAGATCTGTGTATTCCTGCAGAAATATACCACTGGGATAAGGATGCAAAAATTCTGGCCACCATGTAAATTTCACAGTGAAGACTCACATAGGAAGAAAAGACACAAAATTTTGTGCTGGCCCTCTAAGTGAAGGTGTGCTTGTCCTACATATGTAATAGTGAGGGCAATGCTAAATGATGCCTGAACTTTTTTGAAGCAGCAAACTAGTGTTATGTTAGCCAAAGCCTTGATTGTTTTGAAGGTGAAGACCTTTTCTGCCTTGTTTATTCTTAATTCTTGATAAACAGGCATTTATAAAAATGGAAGGGGTGGCATTAAAATCTTGTTTCTGTGGCCCCCCTGTCTACACCCTGCCTGTGTGGTACCCAACAGGGTAAGTGCATCCCACAGGGAGGAGGAATATTTAGCGTTCTGCAAATGGCTTTGAACCAGCTGCACATCACACACCTCCCCTGCTGAGCCACTGGCTCTAGGTACTCTTGCTGGGACAAGTTCATCCATGACTTTATGGGGAGCTGCTTAATTGAGCCTCATTACTTCAATTTCCTACTGACACTGTGCACCCTGTGAGGTGCTGCTCAGGCGTGGGGCAGGGGCAGGGGGTAGAGCAGCTGCCACTGCTCAGATAGAAGTGGCAGAGGATGAGCAATAACAATGCCCTAACCCATCACTGTTACCTCTGTGGTTGGTGGCACTTATGAGGAGGAGCGAGCTGCTAATTTGACTGCCTTAGGAGGACATGCCTGTGTTGGCCATTGCAGTCCTCTCCTCTGCTGGTCCTTTTGCCATAGAAGTGACAAACTGCCACTGGCAGGTGTTGCCTTCGCTCCTTTTGGACTCCTGGTAATCTATGTTTGTACCTTTTCTAAGAAGGTTGCACGCTTGGAAGCAGCTCAACTAAATTCTCCCAAACAGGAGTATTTCCTTATTTTAACAGATAATGGAAGCCCTCTGTTTTTCCCTTATTTTCAGTTGTGTAACCTCTGCCTGCAACCTCAGTCAAGCACACCTCCAAAGCCTCCAGCTCTGATTCTGTTTCTTCAAGCATGTAAGCTCCAGCTCACAGGTAGACATAGCATTCCTGTGCTATTCATCCCTAGTCCATTGGAATTTCTAAGGGCCTGCTGAGAGCTTTATTTCTGTAAACTGTCTTATTTTCTTAAAGACATTTTTTCAGGTTTTTGTTTGATGTATTGTCCTCAGTTTTCATTGTGAAAGGGGACCCATTGTGGAGTTTTGCTCCTATTGGTAAATTTTTAGCATCTACTACTTAATGCCAATGTTTCCAGAGTACCACAAAAGCTGTTAGAGGAATTAATCACTTTTTTATTATTATTTTCATGGGACAGTGGGCAACACGTAAGAAAGAACTTAGGCAATGATATCTGTTATTATCACCTTTCTGAAACTCACCACTGCTGAGTGAAAATGAGCCTTGTGAAGGTAATCAATCACTGGTCACACCATGTGTGTTCCCTCATATAACATTAAGGGTAGAACTCATCACTTTGAAGAGCATCAACAGTCTTGTTCTGTGTCTTCAACACCAATTCTCACTCACACACTTCTGCAGGGGAGATGAAAGTGGGACTGTTTACCCAGGATACTCTGGCTTTGCAGTTCACCACTCCCACTGCAAGTAATGACTTGCTGGACACCCATCAGACTGGTCAGGCAAGGACTTTGTGCTGCAAAGTGACACGGAGCTACTGTAGCTCTGCACATCAAGTGTGAAGTCACACCCAGCATCACAGCAGTAAAAATTACAGAATTCCATAGCATTAAAGGGAGTTCTTTCCTTCACTGCTGCCTTCAGTCAGGTAGTATGGAGTCAATTCACAGAATGAGAAATTGTTTCAGAACATCCAACATACCAGAATGCTGTGTTACCCCCAGAAACCCTACATAACCTCTCCCAGAGAGTGTTTTAGATTTGGTGAGGGATAAATTTGGATAAATGGTGGTGTCTGCTGTGTTAAACCCTACACATTGAAAGTCTGGCAACCCAGGGTTGAAAGAAATGAAAGGGCCATGTTTGTGAGCAGAGGTTTCTTGTTTGGCAGGGCCTGAGGGCAGAGCTAAGCTGGGCAAGGCAGTTCAGTGTATGTAAAGGTGTCCAGGTGATTTTCATGGCACAGGCTCTGCAGGCATGCAGTTGCTGCATCCTGTCACTGGAGACTAAGAGGCAGTGGCAGGTCATCACAAAGACACTTAGCTCATGTATTTTGACAGGTGAAGCTAAAGAAAATGAAATAATTTGACAGGAATTGAAGTCAAAATGCAACAAAGGAAGAGACTGGCAGGAAAATCTGGTTACCAGAGGGGGAAAAAAATAACAAGATGAGGAATGTATATACAAATAAATAAATAAAGATAGATATGTTTTTATAGATCAGTTTCAGCCTCAGTAGTTGGACTGGCTCAGCATTCTGTCCTTGGCCTATTTGGGTAGGGCAGTGCTACCATCACAGTGAGCACTTCCACTTTTTAACACAAAGTATGGGGACTCTTTGTGACTGCTCTTCCCTAAGGCAATAAAAAGAAATGCTATATGGGGCACAAAAGCAACAGTGGCTTTCTTAGCATATGGTCTTTTCCAATGTGAGCACAGACAGCTTGCTGCTCTGAGGAAACAGGGGAGAGCTTTGCAACTAGTATTATCAAGTAGCTAGAGACTTTCTTAACACTCTGTTGCTGGAAAAAACACACACCAAAAAAAAAAGGATAAAATTATCCAGAATTACAGAAAAAATTAAAAAGAGGTCTACATTTTGCATTTAAAAAAACCCAAAAAACAAACTAGATGGGCAGTGTGGAAAGCAAGCAACAGTGGGGGTTTCTCTTTAAAGATGCTGATGGCATAAAAGTAGAAAAGGCAGCAAGTCAGTACAGATGTAGCTGGTCACAGCATGAATAACTCTTTCTGAGGGCCACTGCTATGATCCTTGGGAACAGTGTGTGAATGCAGGGTGGTACCCAGGCCGATTAGGATGCACCAGGCAGCCAGCCTGCTGGTTAGTGGTACATGTCCCTTGGCTGCACACAGCAAACATGGGCCATCGGTGAGAAAACAGGATACTGGGCAGTGACACTGCCTGAGGACTCTGCCAGACCACAGGCTGGCACACAGCTCCAGGAGGGCAGGGCTTATAGCACTAGGGGCAACTGTGAGATTTGGGTCTGATACCCAGATACCCAGAGCCCCTAGAGTTGGCCAGGGGCAGCAGACTCTTGTGCATCAGTGGCATGGAGATGTAGAGGTGATGGACTCTCCAGTATGAGAGTAGGTAGGAAGAGTGTGTCACCAAGGCAGCTGTAGACATTATAGGAAAATGAAAAGAGAGCTTAATGGAGTCTATATTTAGACAGCTGAAGTGTGATTTGGAGATCTGAGTGGAGGATTTATAATGTGAACAGAAAACGTTTGTTTTCTTGCAAAGATTGCTTTTTAATCTGTTTTGTTCTGAAAAATATGGGGTATTAGGCACTTTGTTGTTATTCCTTTGTGTTGTTTCCACTTTGTTGTGGATGTCTATGAAAAAATACACTTGTTACCAACTTTACTTGGATGAACTGCTGTCTGACGTGAACAGGAAGTGTAGGCAGAGTCGGCTTCCTTTGCTACAAATGCACATTCTTAATCACTTTTAAATGTTTCATGGCTCTCAGAGTTGCCATGAACTCTTTCAAATCTGAATTAAGTGTGAAGACAAGGTAAGAAGGTCCATGATTTTGGAGAAAGCCCAAGAAAACAGCTCTAGAAATTGCAGTTGCTCCATTAGTCTCATTTCAGTCCTGTGGACTGCATAGATTTGTGGCCAAGAAACTGCCAGCATGCCACAGAAGGGACATTTTCATTTGGAGTTTGCATGACAGTGTGCTTGGCACTGGAGATGGTGGTGTAATGGGAAGTGAGGAAAGAGTCCAATGCCAGGACCGGTGACACCTTTTCCCCTGCACAGCATGGACACGTGGCTCTTCTGCCTGTGTTATTTAGAGAGGTAGCCCTGACAGGAGTGCTCTGGTCCTTCTTGCTCTTGTCCCTCCCTCCCTTCTTTGGAAACCCAAGGTCCCTCTTGTATTTAACCTTTTTGCAGTACTCTGCAATACAAAGAGTTTTTAAGTTAGCCTGGTACAGCCAAGAGGTTGATTGCTCCTTCTCTCCACTCGTTTACGTTTAGGGATGACTGTGGTTTTAATGAAGTAGAATATTCCAAATACTAATGGATCTTAAATTGCTTATTCTTACCAAGAGGTACTCCAAATAGCATATTTGTCTCAAGTGATATAAAGTGGTGACTTAATTCATGTACTTGTGTCAATTGCTTGAAGATACTGAGAATTAACTGCATTAGTGATATATTAGTTCATTAGTTTGTTGGGTTTTTTTACAAGTGCAGGAAAGTGCATAGGAATGAAGATTGATTTAACCTCTACTGCATGAAGAAAAGGAGAAATCTGGTGGATGTCCTACAAATGTCATTGACAAGGTTAGTGAGATATTTCTCTTTGCATTCTCTATCTATTCCTTGTGCTTATGCTTTGAGGCAGTTAAGATGCACAAAGTAGATTGTGGTAGCAAAATTTCTAAAAACACTGAATTAACCAAGAAGAGTTTATCTTCAGGACAGACACATAAAATGAAACTTGAAAATTCCTTCTCGTGACCTGCACCAGTTCAGGGATCACACTGCTCCAAGGACTTCTCCATTTGGGCTCCCAAACCCATCTGCATCATGTCCTGCAAAAGAAAGAAAAACACAAGGACAAATGCACATCCCTGATATCTCAAACTTCCCTGGAGATCAAGGGCCAGAGCACAGTGTGATACCCCAGCCTCAGGGTTCCTCTAAAGTAGCACAGAGCAACAGGTGGTGGCTGTTAATGTGCTGAATGTGGCTTCCCCCTGTGTCCAGCAATGGAAAACAAAGCGAGCAAGCGGATCCATGCCAAATACATTGAGAGCATGGAGCTTACACAATTGGGCTCCACCCACATGCCTCACATGGGAATTTTCTCCCTCACCAGCTGGGTTAAGATCACAAGATGGAAAAAAAGGGAAGAAAAAAAAAAAAAAAAGAGCTGGAGTTGTTTTCTTTCCATTGTGGCTCCCAAGCTGAAAGTTCCTTTACAACAGAATAATAGAATAAAGATGAGACGAACACTGCTGATGGCTCAAAATCTGGCACCAAAGTTTATTTTTCCTGAGCAATCTGAGCCTGAACAGTCTTGTCAGACAATGTCAACAGAGGTGAAAAAAAATGACGAAAATAATTGAATCTAGTTGTGCTCGAAAATGAATAAATGCACCAGACAGGGTAAGTATATGGCCATTAAAAATGGCATAACCCTGACTGGAAACTGAACACCCTCATATGTATTTCATACTCTCAAAGGCTTATCATGCCAGCTGTATTTTTGAATGAGCTAAGTGTCTACTTGTGTGAAATGAATGTGAGTAGGCACACATAAGCTTTCTCATCAGTGTCCATACTCATAGGCAGGCATGTATTGAAGTCTCTCCACTCAGCTTGTTATAGCTATCATGATGCAGAGCCTGAAAATGCCTCTTCTCCAAGACCAGACAAACGTGAACTGACAAGCACTGTGTTTTGCCCTTAAGGCTCCTGTCCATGGTGATGTGTCGTCAGTTATTCTCTGTAAAAATCTCTGTCCCCCACTCCACATGTGCTTGCGTCTCTCCTCAGTATTCACCTAATTTGGAGCCAGGTACAGCTGATGGGAAACACTGACTACCCTCAAGCACCAATGTCTTCATGCTCAGGGGGAAGACTTGCAGGTTCAGTAAAAGGCAGGTAGGATTTGAGAGCCCCAGCCCGAGAAGAAAAGGGATAGAGACCCACAGCATGTTGGTGCTGCTCTGTGAGTCTCACCCAGGAACAGTGGAGCCTCCATGCCTGTCACCCATGGAAATCAATTTCCTGTTGAATGGTGCCTGTAGACAAGAACGAGATGCTCAAAGTCCCATTGTAGCCTGACACAATGAAAATAAAACCCGAGGACAATACAGATCCTGATGTCTTTACTTGGTTTGATAACAATGACACCAGTAAACAATGGTTGTTTAAGTGCACTTGCATGGTTCTTAAATTAAAAACAAGATAGCCAAGGGCAGTGAGAAGTCACTAGCATTCCTGAGACTGGCACATAGAAGGGCCTCTTATTTACTTCAGGCTGGAAACAAACCCCTCAGCGTGAGGATGATCACGGTAACTTTGTAAGGGAGTGACATCTTCCAGGCTCTCAGTTCTGTTGTGATTCCCCCTTCCACAAAACTGCATTTACATAGTCACAAAAGCAGAATGGCTTGAGGCTGGGGCATTGCAACTTGTGTGATACAGCCACTGTGACCTGTTTTCTGTTTGTGCTTCAGAAGAGAAAGAAAATGGAGTGTTGAAAAAGCCTCTCCTTGCTTTCCTCCTTCCACTTTACAGAAAAAGGCTAAAGGCTCTGCTGGAGTGATTCCATTGACTCCCATTGCTTCTGTAGGCTTCAATTTGAAGAAGAGAAAACCCTTCCTCCAAGCCCTCTCCTCTGCAGTTCTTGAAAGTGACAGCTGTGCAGTGCTGCAGGAAAGATTACACATCTTAGCCCTTTTTTTTTTTTCAATTTACTCATGTCCATTATCATAATATTAATTT
>JAAWXA010000027.1:8219794-8273253 GCA_038090715.1 Florisuga fusca
AAAGCTTTCTGAATCAGTCATGAAATACAGTGCATAATCTCTTGAGATTAAGTCAATGGCAAAATTAAAATATAAGTTTAATTTGGCACCTTCCACTTAACTGATTCCTAGTGTAAAAAACGCTTCAGTTAAGTACTTAAGATGACATTTAATTGGTCCGAAGCATCATACTACTCTGTAAAAATCTCTGTACTCTTTAAAAACTTTAATCACTGTCTTTCAGGCAGGGCTAGACTTCTTAGCATATAAAAGCTTTAAAATGGGACTGACTGAGAAATTTGTTCCAAACTACACAGCTGTCTTCAGTGCTTCTTCATACTTCTTGATAAGTAAAGGGATTCTTAGTTGGAAAGAGTTTTAAAAAACTACGAGGAACAGTTGTTGCTGTTGGGTTTTTAGTTCTAATTAAATGAAGGCAGGGAACACCAGCAAATAAGCAGCTGGAGGAAATAAGGAATTATCCTTACTTCTGAAAAATACTTTTTTTTTTTCTTTTTAAACATGCAAGGGGGGGGGGGTTAGCAGGCTCTTTTGCTGCTTTCTACTGATCCTGCGTAGTTAGAGCTCACTAGGCAGAAAATGGAGTACCAAAGAAGTGGAAAGTTATCCAAAATTTCTCAGTTGTTTAAAAGTAATATATACATTATTGTTAGTCATTCCATGGCATTAGATCTTACAGCTACATTTCAGTTAAGTGTTCTTCTATGAGCATGTTCTCTCTCTCTCTTGGTTTTTTTTGGCAGTACTGTTCCTTTCAAACAGTATTTTAGTGCTTGGAATTGATGGCAAGCTATATTTTATCCATATAATGTTTAATATAATAAGATAAAATGGGATTATTTGAATTAATTACAGACTGTGTAAGAACGCATTGTGTAATGCGTTTTTGATATTAACTTTTAAATGCATGCTTATATCTATTGATTTATAAATATTTGAGGTATATTTATGCAAATTTGATATACTAGCAAGGCAAGGTATTACAGATCATTTGCAAGAGTGTTGTAGTGTGAATTCACATTTAAGCAGTGAGTGGTGTTCATTAAGTGCCTGTGCTTCAGCAGTGTGTTTGGATGGCAGTATTTTTTCTTTTAAGGCTTAGCTATTAAATCTATTGTAAAATACTGCAGAGTTGTATCTCAGCCTTTTTAAGTGATTGCTTGACTGTTTGGTATGGAAGCTATAGTCAAAATATGTCTATTTAAAACAGATGTAGTCATTAGCAGGCCCTCTAAACCGTGCTTCCCAGCTTCTTCTCAGTTAAACCACCTCCTAGGCAAGTTAGGAGGTAGATGATTATCACTGTTTCCCCACACTGCTGAAGGGGCAAGGGCCTCCTGCAGCAGAAATAAGACTTGCAACTGAGTTACCAGACAGACTGATCTCCTTGCTTCTCATTCTGTCTCACTGACAGAATGTCTCATTTGAAAATGAAGCTAAAAGTAAATATTAGTGCTTGCTTATCAATAGACACGGTAAGGATGTTTTTCCCCTGAATGCTGCCCAGGGTTAGCTTTGATTGGAAGTTCCGAGCATCATGTTGCCAACACTGTGGGGGCAGTTCTGGGCCCTTCACTACAAGAAGGACATTGAGTTGCTGGAGAATTTCCAGAGAAGAGCAATCAAACTGATGAAGGGTCTGAAGAAGAAAAAGTCCTCTGAGGAGAGGCTGAGGAAACTTGAGTTGCTTAGTTTGGAGAAAAGGAGGCTCAGGGGAGACCTTATCACTCTCTACAGCCAGATGAAAGGAGGTTGTAGTGAGGTGGGTGTTGGCCTCTTCTTTCAAGTAAATAAAACAGAACTAGAGTAAATTGCACCAGGGAAGGTTTAGACTAGATATTAGGAAGAATTTCTTTATTAAAAAGTAGTCAGAGGCTGGAACGGGCTGCCCAAGGAGAAGGTTGTGTCACCATCTCTGGAGGTATTCAAAAAGCATGTAGAAGTGGCCCTTCAGGATATGGTCATGGGTTGTTTTTTTTTTGACTCAGTGATCTTAGAAGTCTTTTCCAACCTTGACGATTCTGTGAGTACTACAGGAGAGGTCCTTTGGGCCACTGTGATCCTGGAGAAGCTGAGTGTCAGTGCCTAATGTAGGTTTAACCATAGCATGATGAGCAGGGAGAGTGGGCTGTAATAACCTACTGTGAGAGAGAAATAGCAGAACCTGAGCAAGGCTTTGCCAATAAGGGAGAGGAAAATGGATTTTTTTTTCCAGGCCACACTAACCATGACCTTGGGATAGGGATTTCTGTCTGACCCTGGCCCAGGAAGCATTAAAACCGCAACGAATGATCCACTGGGCTCTCACTTCTTGACCTCCCTGAGAGCAGAAGCTTTTCTAGCTCCCACTGAGAGAATGATGTAATTTCTGTAGCTATCTTTACAGGTTTCAGACTGAGTTTCTCATCTGCTTAAAGAGAATTGAGGTAACCATTGCCATTTCACTTTGGTTATTTTCTTAGAATTGCAGCTCTTGTACTTTAGTCATTTGCTGATGGACCAGAAGAATGTGAGCCTGCCCATCTGACTTAAGTAGTCTTTTCCTCATTTGGTAAGGTAATTTGTCATTTTGTTAAGATATCCAACACATAACCTTCCTTTAGGTCTTGGAATTACCATCATGGTATACAGGGAATAGGTGAGAAAGGGACAGTTTTTCATGGGGAATGGACTTGGTCCACAAGCAGACTATCTTCCATTCTCTCAGGTGTGACCCTGTTATTGCAAATCACACACACACACACCCTTCCCCAGTGTCTGGCATCACAGGAGAAGAGAGGGAGTAGAGATGGGGTTGCATAGGTGTGGACAGAGGACTTCAGTGCTTTTCCCAAAGTGTCTATGCAGGTAATGCTCTGCATGATACGAACAGGTGTTATCACCTGCACATGGGTGTTACAGGTGTGTTGCTGATGTGCATCCTCTGTCACCAAGTAAAGCAAGCAGGGTGTCTTGAAGCAGAACATACCACTAGAGCAGACTAGAGTGGTTACTCTGTGCTGCTGTAGTATAGACCATTGTAATAAGCCTCTGTATACTCCTAAATTTTAGACAAATTATCTTTTGCTCCTAAGAAACCTCCAGAACCCATCTGCATCCATAAAGCTGCTATCAAATGCAAGCTGGCTGCAGTTCAGAACTGGGGCCAATATTTTTAATAGCATGAAATTTTGTTGTAGGGCCTCTGGAAGGTTTCCCTGTATGAAATGTTGAACTGGAGCAAAATCAAAACTGGTCTCCTGTGTGGAAAAACAGGTGAAGAAAAGGTTGATTATGTTTGAGAAGAGATATGCATCTCTCATATATACTACAGATAGTGTCTAATAACATTAATTTGGAATGAGGTGTGGCTTTCTTTACTGTTTGCTTATGTTAACAAATGCATTAGAATGTAATAAATTCTTATGTCTGAGCTGGCATCTATCTGGCCATATTAATCTAATCGACATAATCAGAAAATAGCTTGATATTTTATGTTAGGAACTAAAGGATAATTCTACCCACTCTGTATGGACCTGTCCTTCTCCATATACACCCACATTGCCACTGGTGGCTTTTTGTTTCATTACAGCAACCTGGGTGTAAATGCAAGGCAAGATCTAAGACATGAAGGTAAATTGTTTTTGCAAACATGGCAGAGAAAGTGTGTGGAATCAAATGCCAGTATTAATGCATGACATCTGCTCTCTGCTCCAGTTCTGAGTAAAGTAATCCAGTCCTAATTACACACTGCTGTGCCCTCTACCAGCTAAGGAGAATGGTGCAGCCATTCCTAGTACCGGTGTATAAATTTCTTTTTGGATCTGATAGATACATTAGATGCAGGGCAGGCTTTTCATTTTTTGGCTGTCAGTTGCTGTGGGTAGCACAAAGAGAGGGGAGGAGAAAGGTTGCAGCAGGAAAAGATCACAATCTTCCAAAAAGGACTCTTCTCTTCAAATAATTTTTTTTCTTAGAGAACTTTCCCTGCAGACCTCAATCAATATTATTCTCATCTGAGTGCACATATTATTCATTAAGAAATGTTGGCAAGATGTGCTCTATAGTGTATGACTTCATTAGACCCTCCACCTGCCTGCTTTTATCCCAAGATCTTCAGTAACTTTCATCTTCATTGAACTTGTTTCTGCCTTTGGGTTGGGAAAGAAACCTTGTCATTTCACAGGGTGGGTTTTTGTTTTGTTTTTAAATAGTAAAATGTTCAGCTCTGGCTTGTGGATATGTTTTCTTCTCTCACACATTAATCAATCAAGGTGATTATCACCATTGGATTCAAACTGAACTGGATGCTGATGAAATTGTGTGCAAAACATAGTCCAGTGTGACAGACCCTTGCTGGCTGTGTGACATGGGAATAGCTGGAATTCCTCCGTTGCATGTTCAGCAGCCATGCCATATCCTTTGTGTGCACTTATTGCTGTTGTGCCAGCAGGCATTTTCCTACCCAATCAGCATTTCCAGATGATGTTAGAATGACGCTATGAAGATCTAGCAAGTGTCACCTATGCCAAGTAAAGTCAGAGGGAGCCACGAAACATGAGGGACACTGGCAGCTTCGTGGGGTGGTGAGTCTGACATCGCATTTTATCTTTTCAATTAATGCATTTCCCCCTCTGACTATTCCATGTCAGTTCTGCCTGATCTCTTCAGCAGTGAGAAAGACACTGGGATTTTTGAGCAACATGTTATGGTCTAGCTCCATGACTGGGACCCCTGTGTGCTGCTGCACTATCAAGAAGAACCAATAGTAACAGATGATGAAGAGTCAGCTCCATTGCTCTGCCTCTGTTCACCCATCTCACATTTGATTAGTCTCTGCTTGACATCAAGCTGGGAGCAATAAGCTCTGATCAGAACAGTGATGTGGCAGCGAGCCCAGGAGCTCCATGTGTCACTCCAGAACCAGACACTGTCTCACTGGATTCCTCCATAAAACAACTGAGGCAGATGTGTGGATGTCAGATTTCAGGTCTACACGCTGCACCCAGCAAGGCAGGGAGTAAAAGGCAGTCCTGTCTGCAGGAAAACGTGGCAGGAGCAGGGAACTTTCAGGTAGAGAAGGCTATGCAGAAGAGTCAGTTAGTGGTCCAGATGAAAAGCGAGAGGCATAGAAACACTGTCACCAGAACTTATAAGGTTTGGGTGCTTTTATGTTAATTTTTTTGTTGTATGTTTGTTTGGGAGTTTTTAAGGATTCTTTTTTACCTACTTTAAGGGGCTCTGGAAACTGTGTTTGTGTTGACTTGCTCAGAGAGGTTGGGCTAAAAGTGCATTCCTGAACTTTTGGTTGATTTCAGTTGATCATTCTACACCACTGTTGAGAACTGATTGACCAGACAAGCTGAACAGCACATCTCACTGAAGCCTTGGAAAGTTTTGAGAAAGCTGGAGGAGAAAAGAGGTTTCTGCTGGAAAAGATGTATCTTTTCTAAGGGCACTGCTTTCCCTGGAGCCCAGAGGAAGCCATCCTGTCCCAGCTCCTGGTTTGGGCCTCCTCTAAAGCCATTCACTTGGGTCATAGATTCCTCTGCCTTCAACCTACCCTTTTCTGCAACTGCGTTGGTACTGGAGAGATGCTGAGGCATTTGCAGTGTGTCAAACCCAACCTCATCCAGTTTATGCACATTCACAAAACCATTCTGATGTATTTCTCCTGCAGAAAGAAAAAAAAAAGTGGAGTTCATGGCATCTGAGCTGTTCAGAGTAAGGGGCAGAATCTGCCTGTTAAACTTCTAATGAAACAAGAAGCAGACTGAGAAATTAGGTCTTCCTACTTTTAGTTTTGAAAAACATTTTTTATTTCTAACTTTGTGCTACAGATAGCATCAGCAAAACTCTTGCATACTGAATTTATCTGCTGTAAATATCTCTAAAAGGTCATTACAGATTGTAAAGCCTAATGGTTTAAAATGCCAGACTTATATCACAGTGGTAACGAACTCATTGTCTAGCAGAAGTATTTTTGAAGCTCCGCTATTTTTCTTCTATCAAAGGAAATGTTATATTTGTAACACATGGTTTACTTTTTTTAAAAATAGCTTATATTTATGAAAAAATTAAGGTTCATTTAACACAAAACATAGTAACAGAATAGAGTGATTTATTTTTACAATATATAGACAGAGAATTTAAGTAGATTAAGCAAGAGTTTAGAAATAATTGAGGTCCATAGATCTCAGGTATGAATTTAAGTGGTATTTTGACCTGGAGCCCGTGTTCTCTGTGAATGTAACTTTTTAGGGCTCTTGTGATTTTCTTCCTTTGCAGGACCACTGAGTTGTGGTACAAGGTCAGGCACATGGTGACTCTCTTCTGACACCAGTGTGGTAGAGGTAAGTGATTATGAAATGGGTAATAACAGAGATCTTTTGTAGCTCATCTAGTATAGTGCTGTGCAAATTGTCTTGGTTATTCATCTGAATTCAAGGAATAAAACCCATGTGTCTAAACTGGCAGGTAAAAGTCTCATCTGCTCATAAATCTGACTTTAGAAATAGCTGCTAAATTCACCACGTACAGCAGTGGTCTTTAGTATGGCCTGATGCTGCCTTCACTGTGGGATTCTGACTGGCACATGACTTAATCACCTTACTTTTCCTTTTTGTTTTGATTTTTTTTCTCCTGTCAGCTGAAAGATAAAATAAAAAACATATTAACCTCCCTGATGAAGCTTTATAATTCCCAACACTGAAACATTAACCAACTCCTTAATTAAGAGAGCCTGAAAGTAGAAGAATGCTTTTATGTCATTAGCTGGTTTTTGCTCCAGTCATCTGCCTCATTCAAGCATAGGATAATATGAAACCTCACGGGTCTGCTAAAGGCTTGACTTCAGTATATTGCAGACTTCCTTTGCAATTTAATAAGAAGAGCACGTTATTCTGAAGAAACTTGATTTTCTCTTTTGCTGAAGACTAGCAAAATAAAAGTAAGTTTGTTGAACAAAGCTGGTGAACAAGGACCTCAAGTCTAACCTAGAGGTCTGAGCCCTAGCCTTTACAGCAGCACTTAGGTGCTTTGATTCCTCTGTGCCTCTCCCCTCCCACACCAGGGATATCAGGAATTAGTATTAGACAAGAAGCTTTCCCAGGTAGACAGAGCTGTTCTCTTCTATCTGTAGTTTCTGCAGTATTGACCATGACACCTTCTCAGTACTTCCTAGACAGGAGGTGTGTAAGGTACCTCAGTGGGATGAGTAGCTGCAGGTTAATGGTAAATTGGCACCTCAGTGACAACGTTGCCTGGTCCTCCTCTGGCAGCAAGATGCCTCAGCTCTTTGTTCCACCAAACAGAGGGATGGGGAACTGAGGTTTATTCCCACAATTCTGCCCCTGAACTGTGTCAAGTTTTCCCAGTCACTTGTAGTGGTCCCCTTTACATATGTAAATGCTTCTCAAAAATGTGATCTAGCTGGTCCTCTCTCTTGTCAAGATACTAAAATGTAGTAAAAGTCTTTTTAAGAGATTTCCAATCTACTGGATGAAGGAGGCTCAAAAATTACTGAAATTTGCTCACTTCTTTGAAACGACTTGGTGAACAGATATAATTGAAAACCAGGCAGAACAAAGCTTCACCACACTGCATAGAAATCATTTACTTAAAGTGGGGACCTTTAAACTGAGGCTCATCCCATCGTCTTATTCAAGGTGTAAACCTAAAAAAACCCCAGAACTGTAGGATTACAGCAGACTGCTCAAGCTGCAGCATGTGTGTTTGGGAATGGGACATTTTAGTATTTATACTTTTTTTGCATTGTTTTTCTCCCCTTGTGTGATGCTCCCTCATGTGCATGCATATATGCAAATTTGTTTCTTGCTTTTCACTTCCATTTCTTTCACCTCCAGTAACCACGTCCCTCAGCTCAAGTGTGAACATCACTCCTTAAGAAGGATACCGAAGTCAACATCTGGTTCCTCAATTTCTTCCTGTTCTATCCTTAGCATCCTTGAGCTTCAGTGTATGCAGCCAAACACCTGCTATTTGGTAAGTCTGTGTTTAGACGGAACTGCATCACCCCTGTAGCAAACTCAGAAATAAGGCTCAAGAACTGCCCACTAAGATTCTGCCTTCATGCCTAAAAGTTTCCTAGGCCACAGTGAGAAAAGGAGCAGGTCCAAGAACCAAAAATACACTTAAAAATTAGTTAATGCATGATGGTTCTCCAGGATCAGTCTTTTTCAAGTACTGCTGTTTTCTTTAAAATCAAAAGAAAAAAAAAAAAAGAAAACAAAAAACCAAACTCATCAGATTACATGGACCAAGTTCCTATGGGTGCAGTATGTGTCATATGGTAGAAATGAAAGACCAGAGAACTGACAGGGTTTGTGGTGTTAAAAAGATGCAGGCTTTTTTATCCTTGTACACGTGTACTCACAGAAAGACATACGGCACTAATGAAAGGACAACTTCATGTTCCCAGTCATGTTTATGCTTGCAAAGAATGAACATAACTCAGTAAGTTTGTTGCCAAGCAAGCTTAGCTATGTTCGTTTTCTTGGGGGGCAGAAGAAGAGGTGTCTGTGGGGTTTCTCCCCCTCCCCCTCATTTTTAGATGATGTGTACAAGGTGTGCTTTAAAGTGGGTGGAGTTGCTAAACAAGCAAGTTTAATCATGGCTGTCTTGACATGGGTGAATGTGAAGGTGAGGAACTAGGGAGGGGATAGTGCCCATGGGATGATGTACACCATTTTCTCCCCTGAAATCTATCAAAAATTGTCTGTCTCCCCTCAAGGGGAACCAGCTTGAACAAAAGTCCCAAAAAGGGCAACATGGGGGGGACCTAAATAAAAGCTAATAGATGAGCTGAGCTAATATTAGTTTCCTTATATATAAAGCCAAATGGATTAATGGATCAGCTCATGCATTGCCTAAGGAAACAAAAAAGAAAATCTTCAATACTTCTGTGCACATTGAGGACATGAACAATAAAGGTCTTTAGAAAGTAAAACCTAATTTGGGGGAATCAATTACTACTTTTTTTTTTCTTACTTTTTTTTCATTATTATTTAAAGAAGGTTCACACAGAGGTAAAATTTGGGTAACACTCAAGCCAGAAGTCATGCGTCTCAGATACAACAATGCTGGTCTATCTCTGTTTGCATCAGTCTTGTTTAGGCTCTTTTTAATGTTCCAGCTTCAGCTAATGGAAATCAGGTCCATGATGGTAAATGTAGGAAGCAAGTACATTAATAGTGGGCACTGACATTCATTCAAATGGTAAACAATTCAGAACTGTTCCCAGTATATACTAGATTATGTATCATCTTACCTGCTGCTTCAGAGGGCTGCTTCTTTCACAGGTTTTTGAAGTGCAGAAGATTGTCTGCCATAGAGTTTTCTGCTTTGGCAAACAAAACTATTTGCAAATTCCACTTTGCTTCCCATCAGTCCTATGTAGTTTTTTCTTTCTGGATTTGATTGAAACCACTTTCACTCCAGAACAGCCACCATTTCAATGCTGATCAGTTTCTGGCCTTAAAAAAATGGAGGTGGATGGGCAAGTTTAGTGAAGGGGAGATGTGGGAAATACTCAAATGAAAAGGTAGAAAGAAAATTGAGCTTATTTATACAGTAACACGTGTGTTAGAGCAATGCCTCCCTTCCTCAGCTGTACGCTCCCCCATTTTCTCTCTCACACACATATATACACACACACTTTAACTGTGCTTTTGTGTTTTGTCAGAATTAATGAGAAAAGTTCCCTTGCCCTAGGGGTAATTAGTGTCCTTGGAGTTAAATAAGCTAATACTTAGACACCTCTGGCACAGGCAATTATGTTTGTGTATTGAATAATTGATTCAAAGAGGGGGGGAAGGGGCTGCTAATCAGATCTGAGCATAATGAATTGATTTAATTAACAGGGGAATCTGAGGGTCCCTGGGAAATGTGTGCATTTATTCAGCAGCAGGAGAGAGTGCAAAGCACATAAATTGAGAGAGTGAGAGAGGCAGGCGGCAAGTGCTTTTGCTTTCAGTGATAGGTTCACATTTTTCCTCCCTCCCACCCCCCCTTCCTTTGAATATAATTTTAGATTTAGAGTGAAATCAAGAGAAAAGCACTTTAGAAGCCTGGGAAGCTCTTGCAGTGGCAACAGCAAAGGGGGGAGAGGTTGTGAGCTATCACACGCGATTGCATTAAGACAATTTTTGACAGCGCAGGTCGGGGGAGAACGGAGCTGGGGAACCAGCCCGCGATATTGTTTCCTCCCTTACCTTTTTTCTCTTCTCGCCCCCACCTTCTGCTTTATTAATATCTAAACTGGCACTCGACCTGCAGCGGCGGGGCCGGGGGCGAGGCGATTGGTGCATCCGCCCGGTTNCCACCCGAGCTGATGGCGGGCCAACTTCGGTGGCATCCGAGGCTGTGGCGTGCCGAAAAGCCGCTGCGCGCTCCCATTGCAGTCAGTGGTGCCTTACATGGTTGCGTAAATTGCCACGAAATGTCTTTCTTGTCGGGCTGGAGGGGAGCTTTAACTAGGAAAAGTAGTGGATACTACACTGAAGCGGCAAGTGGGAGATGCTTTCCTTTGCCTTTTTTTTTTTTTTTTTTTTTTTTTTTTTTTTTTCCCCTCACCCTGTTTCTCTACCTCTTTTCCCTCCCCCCTCCCCTTTTCTTTTGATCTGGAGTTTCTGCTTCAGAAAGGTGAGAGTCTGCCTGCCACGACACCGCGGAGTCAGATGGGGCACGAAGAGAAATCACGGGCTCGCTTGTGCGATCCGGCTGTGTGGGAGGGGGCCGGAGCGCTCACAACTAGAAGGTTAAATGCTCACTGCCCCAGAGAGGTGCGTGGGGAGGGAGCTTGCTGCAAACTCGTCACATGTCTCTGGGCTGAGAATCCCTTTCCCAGCTTCTTTTCTTCCTCCAGTTCCTTGAAACCCTCTGAAGTAAACTGATGTAGTGTTATTAATAGGGTCTATAATGCTCCAGTCAAAAGCACGTGTGTTGGAGAAGAGGGGATGAACTTACCTAACTGGTCAGCATGAGATGAAGAGTAGAAACACTTCTCATCCCTCACCCCCTGTGCACAAAGGTACAAGGGTTAAGTAATGACAGTGGAATTAAGCAAGGTTAATTTCTTAGTAGTGCATATGTGGGGATCCAGGTTTGTGCTTCTTTCTGACCTTACTTTTGGGGGTGATGTGTATTGCAAGAGTCCCCTGAATTTTACTCGACTGCTGGGGGAAAAGGAAGAAAGGGTTTTTAACATCTCCATTAATATTCTTTAATGATAACAATAACTCAGGGATGTCTTAATCCCGGTGACTCTCTCAGAGGGTGCCTGCCAACCTGTATCTGTCTCAGTCTGATTGCCGGGCTAACAGCAGGATGCTGCCTCCATCGCAGAAGCGAGAGGCACAGGTGAACTGGGAGGAAAAGCCGAGATCTGAAGAGGGTTTCCTAATAGGGGTATTTGGGTTCTTTCAAGTGTTGCAGACATACTCATTAGACACAAGGAGCTCGGGGCCGGCGTGATGGCAGTGTAAGGAAATGAAACTAGAACCATTGATTATCCAGACAGTTCTCAACAGCCTCCTTCCAGGAGATCTCACGAGCAGCTGTATAAAAGGGAATAATGGTGGCAATGGTGGAGGTAAAGTGGAAATTAGTGTGAGGTGCACTTAAAAAGGACTAAAGTAGGAAACAAACCCCTGATGAGAGAAATGTGGAGATCAGAGCAACAAACTGCAGTAATGCCTGGGAATCTCCTGTGCTGTTGATGGAGTAGTTACGCTGGAGGAGAAATTATTCTCACTTTTAAAAGTGCACTGGAAAAATTGGGGACAGGAGGTGAAAAAGAGAAGAAACTGTTTCTGTGAAGAGGTTATTTTACCTCTGTACATTTTTTTTCTGCCTGATTCCAATGGGCTCCACTTGCCTGCTCATCTGTGAATGTTAAAAGGGGATGCTGGACCTGCATAGGTTACAAATAGACTAAAATGGAAGCTTTTGCTAACTAAACCAATTCCTTTTGAAACCAAGTTTGAATGTGCCTGTTAATAAAAATGGGTCTGTTTTACTCCTGTAAATGGCGCTTTTTTTTTTTTTTTTTTTTTTTTTGTCTGATTTCTACCATCTAAAAATCCTGGTACTGTGGCTAGTATCCAGTCCTCTCCTTGATTTTAAGAGGCTTTGCCATGCAGGAGCCTTTTAAGGAGTTTTATTCTTTTGAGGTCTCTGCCAGTAGTGGGGGTATCCGTAGTTATTCCTGCACAGAGAAATACTTCCAGAAAGGCTCCCTCCAGCCCCCTGTAGTCCTGTTGTATCACGGAGGACACTTGTTGCCTACAGGTAGAGATTTCAATGTACTCCTTGCTTATGCACCCCTGAAGACTACTTGCCAAGCTGGGCCATGGCCTCAGAGGCTGCTGCCCCCTTGCCCAGCCCCTGAGCCAGGCTGTAAAGGTGTCGCAGGGGCTGGTGCTAGCCCCCATGTGACCAGTATCACCTGTGAGCTCTAATACCCACTGGACTGCTTTGTGAGTGAAAAGCTTCCTTGGCAAAGAAGTTCCATGCTGCCGAGAGAAGTAATAGAGCTATAATAATACTTTTCTGTGGTCTTTACAGATATCATTGAGGATGAAGGGGCAGAGTGAAAAAATAATAATAATGTTTCTAACTTGATGTGTTGTGGCATCATGTCAAGTTATGTCAGGGAAGTAATATAATTTTGTGTGTTTGAAGTGACATAATGTAACTTGACTGATGCAACATGACTTGATGTTAGAAAATACCCTTTTACAGGGGAACTTTGGCAGATATCTTCCCAAAGCAAATGTTACAAAGTGAGAGAAGAGAGATGAAAAGAAGAAAGGTTGAGAGTGAAAAACTTCAAGGCTCACTCTTTAGTCAGTTTCACTGTGTAAATTGCTGCTGAATTTGCTGTGGGCAAGCCAGCCTACGCACCATGCAGTGCATTTATAAATTTCAAGATAATGAGAGTTAAGATATTTCTCAAATACGTAAATGTTTTGATTGCAAAGACCAGATTTCTGCTTTAAAAAGTAAACTGACATCAGGTATCATGATTAATTCCAACAGATTGTGTTAATTGTAGTTGACTTTAATTGCTGTACAAATGTATTGGGGGTTAGAAAACTTTTTTTTTGTTGGTGGTGTGTAAAATAGATAAGCAGATGTAGTGTTTAAAAATATCTGTTTGCAAAGGAAGTAATCCAGCCTCTATGGCATGCTGAAGCAGTAAAGGAATAAAATGTACATTGATCCGGTAGTGCAGATTTTTTAGAAGTGTGTTACACTTTGTCACTAAAGTCAGCTATGATAGACAATGTCTAACTTCATTTTTATCAAAAATTTGCCTTTCTTCTGATTACCAGATAGTATAAGCCTAAATATACCATATATTTTGGGGTAAACTTATCTTTTTTGAAGGTGATGGAGTTGAAATGTACACAAACAGAAAGATGATGTATTTTTGGAGTTCACCATTTCCTAATGGAGGCCAGTAGTATATTACATGTATTTTAATACCTCGGATTTAGAAAGCCCATGTTTTTGTTACTTTTTGCTTTGATGCTTTTAACTATTAGAATTTAATCTTTGGGATAAAGTCCTCCTTTTTAGCTTGTGATACTCCTTAAAATTTATAATCTATGGTACTTGCACTCCTGTAAAATACGTACTCAACACTTGCAAACTAAGTATCGCTAGAAAACAGGAGTTGTTCAGAGTGCTAGATGAAGAGTTCAGTGTAAAATGATACATTTAACATCAAATATGCTCAAGGACTGTAAAGATTAGGTATTCCGAATGAAGAGGGAAGGAAAAGCCACTTCAGCTGGGGATAAAGAATCTAATTAAAAATCGGTATTAAGGATATAAAACTTGAGCCCACTATCCTGCCTTTTAGAGTACCGTTGTATCAGTTGTAAAGGAGAGGAAGAAGTATCCCTAAAGCAGGAATTAAATGTTTTCTTGGATTAAAAGAGATGAATGAAACAGCGCTGTTGATCTTGGTAGTGAAGCGTCTGATCCCGCAATCCTTTGAGTGCCATGGCAGAGAGCAGACGATGTGGCTGAATAAGGATTGAGAGTTGGGAGAGGAAGGATAGAAGACTTGGGCCCCAAACTTGTCACTTTATATTTGGACATTGATGACATCTCTGGAAAGGGGAGAAAACCTGTAAGGGTTCGTACCACATTTGATTTGTTAAATTCACTTTAATATCGACCTAGTGAAAACAGAGCTATATTCTCCAGGGTATTCCCTGAAACTAATACCTACACGAGCAAACAAACCCAAAATGTTTGTATGGAAAATCAGTATCAAGTTTTAGGTCACAACAATGTGTGAAATCGAGCTGTGAGTAGCAGGGCTGGTGGAACGCTGGCGGCCAGAGTTCTGAGTCTCTGACCTGCCAGAAGCCCCGGGGCAAGTTTAAAGCGAGTCCCCGCTCTTACGGCAGCACATCTGGAGCACCGCCCCTGCTCGGGACCAAAGCGTTTGTAAGCAGATCCGGTTCGGAGCGGCCGATCCCGAGCAGCCCCGGTTCGGAGCGGCCTGTCCCGGGCCGGTGCCCGCCGCCCGGTGCTGGTGCCGGGTGGGGCCGGTCCCGGTGCCGGTCGGCAGGTGGCGCCGCCGAGCCGGTAGCGGCCGCAGCGGCAGCCGGGGGGGTCCCCGGGAAGCGGGTGCGTGAGCCGGCAGCAGGGGTGCAGGGGCAGCGAGCGGGAGGCGGAGGCAGCCGTAGCCAGGGATAGGTGTTCTGCCCTCTCTGAATAGAATTTTAGGTTTGGATCCAACCTAAATCCAAAGGGAAAAACACTTTGTGAGGTTGAAAGCTGTGTAGCTGCAACAGCCGGGGTTATGAGCTATCAAATGCAATTACATTAAAATAGATTATACTGTGTAAATTGAGCCATTTAGAAGGTGAGAACCAAGGAAACAGCTCTGATCCTCCTTCTTTCCAAATTGCAGTTTTAGTTCCTTGCGATTCTGAGGCACAAAAGTAGGTGAGACTGCTTTTGTATCTGCAAAGTGCTTTATTTCTGAGTGTAATTCTAACTGAGTGCAATCTAGGTTAAAAGCTGGACAACTGGGTAATTAGAGCTCACTTGCTGCTAAAGGACGATCAGCTGTACCATAGCTCATTTGTGTTCCCAGAGACTTGTTCTCTTCTCCCCTGAGCGGAGGCTGCTGGAGAAGAAGCATCTGTCCTCGGACTTTTCTTGCTTGCGGAGATGATGGTGCTGGACAAGGAGGACGGTAGGTGGGCTGAGATTGTGTGAGCCTGTGCTCAGTGTCTTCTGTGTGCTGCTAATGTAGAAATAGATAGTTTTGAAACAGATGTGCGCTGTGCATATCAGAGTGCTCCGCTTTCAGCTTTTTTTTTTTTTTTTTTTTTTTTTTTTTTTAAATCTCTTCTCTGGCATGATCGAACCAGTCAAGAACAGATAACCCTGGGCTCTGTTTGCTGAAGGACATAGAAGAAACAGCTTGATTTTGTTTTTTTTAATAGCCGTTAAGATTTTTCTTTCTGCAGGTTACTCATATATATCAATTTTAGCCTGTTTATTTTAACAGCTTTTATTGTAAATCTAATTTTGAAATTTTCTCTCCTTTCCGTTGCGTGTCATTTGGGTCTCTTTAACGTGCGCCTTTAATGTCTATTTCTTGCAGCTTTTCTTTATAGCTATAAACATAACGACAATCAGCTAATAATCTGCTCTGGGAAAAAAAAAACATTGGCTTGTTCTAAGAATTTACTCCACTCTCTAAATGGTAGAAGTAGAGGTTCATTTGGGAGGTAATTTAATGACTGTTTTTTTTTTTTTTTTTTTTTTTTTTCTCCTGAAACTGGCTAGTGCTTATCAAGGATGATTACGGGGTAGGAACTGATACAAAGAATAATAGACAGTCTTAGTAGTTTGTATGACCTGATGCCTTCTTTTGCACATTTGCCTGCCAGGGCGTGCAACTTAACTGCTTGGTCACCAATAGTTTCTAGGGTAAATGTGGTAAGTCTTGCAGCTTTTTAATGAGAGTTTCCTAAGGCTACTTTGTGGCTTAGGTCTTCCCTCATTTTATATCAAAAGCAAACGTTAAAACTCAAGCAGAGCAGAAGCTACTGTAGCCATCCTGATGAACTTCCAGTGATGGCCATGCCTCTTGGCAGAGACCTCCACCTTGGCAGCACTTTGTGGATTGAAAGTGGAAACTACATCTTAACTTCTAACACATGCTTGTAGCTTTTATCTCATTGTTTCACTTCACCTTTGTAAGTCAATGAGATGTGCCCTTTAATGGTTGTGTTGCTGGATTCTCTGATTTATTTTTTTTCATAGATTTCTTTAAGTGTTTAAAAAACCGGTCATAGGCTGTTGTCATTTGGAAGTAGAAGAAATTACTGAGTATTTGCCAGACTGTAGATAGGAAGCAGATTTTCACAGAGATCCAAAATGCTTGAAGAAATTGGAGGTTGAAAATTTTGGCAGTAGCATTGATTTTAGTTGAATGTATGTATTGCTTTTTAAAATATTTATGAGAAGAATATCTTCCAATTCAAAGTCACTTGCTTTCCTCTCTCAGATTTGAGCTAATCACGTATTGTGAATAGTACTGAAAGATGCCCATTGCCAATAAGTTGGGGTGATACAATTTTTGTTCCCTGACCCATATATGTCTTCTGGTATTTTAAAACTGAATTAATGCTTTACTGAAGAAGAATTAGAAAAGAAGGCCTGACTATTGAAAATAATGTATGGTTGCTCACTTTTAACCAAAGTTCTGCTACTGAAGTTTCTCCTCTCTCTCTCTTCTCCTTTCTTGCTTCTAAAAAAAACCATGATGGAGGGGGAACACTACCCAATAATTTATGTTATGCATTTTGAGACCTTTATTTGATTTCTAAAATTAACAATCTGGTGTATTCGTGTGCATGGAATTTGAATCTAGTTTCTGGTATGGGGTGTGAGGTATTCTTTGTGAAGCACTTGAGACAATGAAAAAATATGAATGGAATTTTCACAAAGATATTACACCCTTAAATTATGAAACCAAAAAAGAAACATGTCATTAGCATTGCCCTCTTTGTGTGCAGATCTGATGAAGTTGTTACTGTGAGTTGACCAATGTGTGATCAATGCCCATGCATAAGTCTTACTGCCCTTCTGGATTTATTCTGAGTATTTATCATCCCAAAACTGTGAAATAATCTTACTGAGGGAAAAAAAAATAAAAATCCTGGGCTTTATTTCTGTTGAGATCTCATAAGTTTCTTTGTTAACACAGTAGAACTTATTAAAAAGAAAAAAAAAAAAAACGTAGATGTGAAGCATCTGTTACCCATCTTCTAGATCAGCTTTGCAGTTGACTGGACTGTGGATAAAAGACACGCTAAGTGGTTGAGTATTGCTTATGCTGGGAAAACAAATGAAGCTAACAGGGTTTCAAAGGCTTTGAAGCAGTGTCACTCTCAGAGGTGTTCGGTTGTTTTCTTTGGCAATGTAAGTTGAAGCAAGCTAGTTTACTTTATTAGAGGCATAAGGCTACTCTTGTAACCTTCCTCTGACTAAGATGAATTTGGCTGACTGACCTTATTTCTTTCTGGACCACACGTGTTGTGCTGGGTTTGAGGTTTTTTGTGTCTTCTCCTCTTTAGGACTCATCTTTTTTTTAAAGGCCGGCAACGTTTTCCATATTTTGTTAAATCTTCCCTTTCAATTTGTGTTTCCCTATAGAACAATGTTCTGCTATGATGGTGCAATACAAATCAGGGAGAATAGCCCAAATTAATTCTTCACATTGGCGGCGGTATGATTGCCTGCATGGAATCAATAATGCATCATGGAGGGATCAAATTTTGGAGTATAATGTGTGAATAACGCTTGACACAAAACAAAAATTCAGTCATCATAATAGCAATTAGGAAAAAGCTGCAGCTTATCCCAGCTGTAATCTCTGCTAACAATGAAGCACAGCCTGGTAATCAGCATGTATGGTATGAAATGCACTAATAGAAATCACGGCCCTTTGTTATGTGTGTAGGGGGGGTGAAAGTTTCCTTTTAGCTAACTTGTGCTGTGTTAACTAGGCATAGCATCCTTCAACCAAATTATTGAGTGTATGTGCACTTGTGAAAACCCTGATCAGCTGCGTGTTCATCCCCATGCTTGTACAGACAGTAGCACCCCAAACCACAGGTCCTTTGTGTTTTCAATCAGGACTCTGCTTCCCTAGAGTAGGCCAAGTAAGTAATGTATAGAAGGACTCTGGTAAGCATGTAACTGTATGCAAACCCTGAGTTTTATTTTTTTTAAATTTCCATAGTCTCTTTAAAAATGGAAAGAAAAAATAGAGATCCTCAGTGGTTGTGTGCATTGGTGTTGGAGAATGGGACCTAGGTTGATGGGAGGTATTTAGGGCAATGAATATTAGGTAATTTGAAACTGGATTAGTAGCAGCAGTTGGGTTCCCTGTTGTGTAAGAGCCCATCTTACCCTGCACGTAAGGAAAGAAAAGCAGCATTTGGAATTAGAAAAGCAGTGAAATTGATTGTATAACTGCAGTTACAGGAATGGTGCCACTGCACCCTAGCCAGGACAGCAGAGCTATGGGCTGACTTCACAAGTGAGTGTGCCACCTGCCATATGGAGGTACCTATAGGTAGGTAGATGAATACAGAGATCTCAAGATAGGTCCTGACAGTCTGCTTCTGTTGATAAAAATTGCACAAAATAAGGCATTTCCAGGTTGTACACAAGCCCAAGCTGAAACAGTGCCTTCAAGAAGAAGAGCTGTTCTCTGTCCTGCTGGTATCTTTGGTTTTGTTTTTAATGTATCTTTTTTAGATCTGAGTATCGAAGAAATGCAAAGAGTAAAGAGCGGAAATGGCAGAATGTTTCTTTCCTTACATGACATGGAACTAAATTTTCCTATTGCTTTGAATTCCTGAAGCTGCCTCTTTTTCTTCTTTTTTTTTTTCCCTCCTATGGCCCTCTACTTAGGACCTTCTCTGTGGCCTATCATTGTCTAGCTTCTCATATATAAGGAAACAGTGCATGTCTTTCCAGTCATTGGCTTATACAAAGAATGTTTAGTTCAAGTCACCAAAGACACTATTTACCTATTTAGCTGGTAACCTGTTGGTTTTTTGAGGGCTTGATCTTAACACACGTGGTCTTGGTATAATTTCAGAAGTTTGGTCTGCCTTTAGTTCATGACACTATGTCCTTTTTTCGACTCAAAAGGACAGCAGTGGATTAATATATTTATGAAGAGGAGGCAGAAGGTTATAAAAGCAGGAATCTGAATAAGGCCAGAGCACACTTGGCAGCAGAATAAGCCATGAGACTCAGTTTGGCCAGAAAGAACAACAAAAAAAATAAATTGGAGTGTTTCTCCAAAGCTGCCCACATGTGGAGCTGACTAGAGGCAGTCTTCCTAGAGGTGCCCTCTCTTCCTGGAAAGGGCAAATACAGAGGCATGAGGCTACCACAAGATAGTAAAGTAATTGCCTAAACCTTTTCAAGAAATGGGAGGCACTGTGGTTAGAGCACTGCAGACCTAGATCTCTATTTAATGTAAACTCATCTGGGAAGAAGAGGAGTGAAAGGAGTTAGTGGGCCTAATAGGAGCAACCTGCTTTGTATAGATGTGTTCTTGCCAGGCAATGAAATAGTTCTCAGTGTTTGCTCAGACCAGAGAGCTGATAGGCATCTGTCCAGGGTGTCATCCTTCTTTGTCCTCAGATGATGGTGAGATGTGATACTTGTCTGGTTGATATAACAAGCATTCAGAGAGTGTAGGAACATTTTTCAGCTTGGGTAATAGGGCAAAAGAAGCAGCTGGTTCTTGGAAATTAGTTTGCTCTAATTTTGGTTTAATACAGTAGAAAGGATGCTTGATCCCCTGGCAGCAGAACATAATCTGTCTTCTTTGGAGTTAGTGTTAAATTTTATTATCTTTAATAGATACAATGTGAACATGTCAGCCTGTTTGTCATAGCCATTCCAAAAATGCTCTCTTATGGTAGAATCTTTGGAAAAATTCCTTTTAAGAGCAGTGCATTATTAATAAAGTAATCCATTAGGTCTGGTGATAAAGGGTCACAGCAGAGTCTGAAATATGTTTCTTAAATGGTTAAGAAATTTATCATGGTTGGTGGATTAATTGATTTCATTTGGAGGCTTTTTTAAGGTTTTCAGGCTTTGTGTTTAGAGATGGTTTTATTCTCTTTGCAAATGTGCCTGCTGCTCAAAGTTTTGCTTGGCTGTCATTAGCATGAACTATTACATTTCTGCTAGAGGCAAACTGTTCTTTTAGCGTTATGACTATCTGTGAGGAGTCTTACTTAGGTAAAAGAGTAGGAAAGTTTATGGCAAATAAGGTATTTTACTTGAAATCAATTCAAAATCAGGATAATGGTATCAAGCACTAAGTGTTGTGGTATAAGAATGAAAAAGACACTGCAGATGCTGCTAAATGCTGAAGTATAAAACTCTAATGGCTCTATATCTTTTTAAAATTGGGCAGAACTGTCATCATTTAGACTACATAGACATTGTTTTAAACTGTATAGAAATCACTGCCCCCAGCTTCAATAACATGCGGAACTGTTGCCAGGGAATGATTTATTCAGTGAATGTGGCTCCTATTGACTGAAGACTTGGGAGTGGTGGGAAGGGCGATTTAAAACGAAAGTTGTTCACTATTAGATTAACATAATTAAACCTATAGATGCTCTGAGAACAATTCACAGCAGCTACTCTTTTTTTGAATTCTCTATGTGTTTGTGCATGTGTTTTCTCTCTGCCCTCCAACAGGATGACTCCTGAGCTCAAGTTTTCAAGCATGAGGTTGGGTGCTATCTGTGCAAACAGATGCTCAACCCTCCTTCTCAATGAATATTCTTGCAAACTTGTTTTTTCATCCATTGCATATCAAAGCAGATAAGGAATGGTGTTGTCCAAATTTGAAGGTTTTTATAATTTCATTAAACGTTTCTGAGTTCTTTATGCCAATGTTCAGAGTTCCTTGCATGCAAATCGAACTCCGGAAGGGCCATTTGTGCAGTGAAAGTAATATTTGCCTTCCTTTAAACTATTGATTTCAACAGTTGTTTTCCTTAAAGAAAAAATGGTTGATTGTTGCATATTCATGACTGCAGTGCAGAGAACTTGGACCAGAATTAAACAATTAACCCTCTCACCAATGTAAACATCCATTTGAGTGGAAGCCAGGGATGTTCCTACTCAGTTTATTATGGATCTGAGATATAGAAATGTATTCCGGAGGACTGTGTTTCTAATAAATAAAAAGGCATAATGAGAATGTAACTGGGAAGGAAGACAAAAGCAGCCATGCTTTAAATTGTTAATGATGGTGCCAGTGGCTGCAGCTTTACCACAGCTGTTTAAATTGATCAGCTAGTGAAAATGTTTTGTTTTGGCATTTTCCCTGCATGTGAAACTCTTTCGAAGGGACTTCTGGAAGATTTTCAAAGAGGAATCATGGTCTTTTTTTAAATCAGGCTCAGAACAGCAGAGTTTCCAGTATTTTGGAATCTAATATTTAAGGATTCAGTTCAGTTTTTCTTCTGTAATGTTTATGGCTGATGAGCCTCATTTCCCCTAAATTTCCTTTACCAGTTGCCTGGGGTTTTTTTCTTCCCCCTCCAAAAATATAGCAAATTACTCACTTCCCATAGGAGATGAGGTGACAGCACACTTCCTAGATGTCCTTTTTTCTCCATCTCTTCTATTCCTCGGTGCTACTGGGTTTGATCAGAAAAGCAGAAAGGTGCTATGTCAATTTGCTATGCATCTTTTGGTCAAGCACCCAGTGTGAAATTGTTCTGCAAAATGTACTTTTTCAGAGGGAACTTGCTACTAATTTGTTTCCTGGCTGGCTCTGCCTTGCAGATGATGTGGGTTAACCAATACCTCTTTAAGTCTTGTATCATTTCCCTCTGTTCCAGAGAGATGGGTATACATTTCAAAAGGATGCAGTCCCTTTGAGCTGAGTACACAGGGGACACTCTTACTTTCTGTATCTTGACAAGTGACACAGTAGAGATCTACAGGTGGAGGACTGGGTTGAGCTGGGGACCCTTGGTCTTGCAGAATGCTCCTTCCTTGGGTTCACACCTGAAATAGCTCATGAGCAGACTCAGCTGGGACATTGTGTAAAGCCTCCTCCTGACACTCTTGGTGGCAGGTGACTCGTGAATAGGCCATGCCTTAGGTAATGTTGTCCAACCTGGTTTCTGCCTAATGTACTTGCTGTGGGGGGTGGGCATGGAACATTATTCAGAATCCATTATATATTTATCTCCTTTGTGGAAAATGATTTCTGTAAGTACCCTGTTATGGTTATGAAAGCCCGAACCAAGCATCAGTCTCAAACCCTTTGACCTGTCTGCACAGAATGGAGATCTGTTTTGAAAAGGACTCCTTTATATCTGTTTTTACTTCATGCCCTTCCATTCATTTGCCTATACAAAGCAATAAAGGGTAAAACTAAAGTAACATAAATTGGTCTGTCTTCCTGAATCCATGTCTCGCTAATGTACCCAGATTAACTCAACTGTAAATTGTCTCCTTTGGATGTCGTGTCTTGCTAAAAGTTTCCTATATGATTCATGATTTGGATTGCTTTTAACAGCTATTGGCTAAGCAATATGGTAAATGTACAAGGTGATGCAATTGGCATTAGTGAGAGGATGCACAGGAGCATGTAATGCAGTCAATACTACATTAACTACTGATGCCCAATTACAGAAACTGGAAGAGTGGCTTTTAGGAGCATTAGGACTTGCAGAAGAGCTGAGATCACCTGCCGCTCCTTGCCTAAAAGCTTCACCCTTTATGCGCTGGGATCAAAGCAAACATTTAGTTGCTATTTTGTCACGTATAACAACGAAGGTATTTTCCCCCCTTTTTCCCCAAAAAGTGTCATACTGATGCTTTTAGCACATGTAAAGTCCTATCTCCATATTTGAAGAATCTCCTTCCATCTCCTGGGGCAAGTCTTTATTTGAATAGAAACTCTTTAACCACCCCTGTATTTACTGTTTCACTGACACTTACTACTTTAGCCATTTTTTCTCTTAAAAGAAATACTAAGTGCTATTTAACATGTCCTATTTCAGTGTGTCATACAAGGCTCTCCCCCATTCCCCCAGCTCCTTCCCTTTTCTAATCTGTATATGATTGTTTGTGACCTCAGCTGGCTTCAAGTCTCTAGAAGGAGTGTTTTAAAATACAACCAGATACCACATAAAACAGGATATTTGAGTGTGTGACCTCTCTGCAGTCTGCGTTCAGATTAAGCACACATTGTTTCCACCGTTGCTTTTAAAACCTATTTGCAGTAGATGGCAAAGGACCACATTGCACTAAAAGACAGTGCATACTTTTAGATTGAGCCGAGTGTGATCACAGCTTCTAAATCTATTTTAAAAATAATGAGCAATGTCACTGCTGCATGGCAAAACTCACAACCCAAAGTTCCTCCGGATTTGGAGAGAGAGGGGGAATTATACAGCTCTAAGAACACTGGAATATTTTAATATAAAAGGCAGTTGGCAGGTGGCTTATTGCTCTTGTTGCAGCATTTGTCATTACTTCCAGCTACGATACTTGGCATATCACTGCTGCTTTTAATCCTCAAAGGATTTTAGCCACATTAAGGAGTTTGTGCACCCCGAGTTAGCATTCTCTGGAACTCAGGCCTGAGTCTCTAACCCCTTTGTGGCATGAGTTGGGCTTCTGTGAAAGTTGTCCCAGATTTGTTCAGCTCTGCTTTCTCTTTGCACAGCCCTTTCTGCCCTGCCCAGCAAAAGAGAGTGGGATCTGCAAGGCTGTCTCTTATTGTGGCACATTTCTGGGCCTATCTCCCCCCTCATCTGCTTCCCCATGCTGGGGCTGGAGGTCAGAACTCTGCAGAAGAAAGGGGAAATAACTTGCAGATCTCCTGGCAAGGATGGAACACTACTGCAAGGGTTCCTCTCCTTGACTGTTGGGGAAACTGCGTTTGTTCCCCCTCCACCAGCAATTGTTTGTTTACGTCCCTGGGGTTTGGTCCAAGTAATTGCAAATTTTTGAGGAAACACTTTCACTGACCTATCTGCCAGCCATAATTCTGAGCATCAGTTGTGTTCCCCCCCAAGTCCTGCCATGATTGTTGGCGTCGGTCACGTTTCCCTCTGCTCTTTCATACGTGCAACAGAAAACTGAGGTAAAACTGTCCTGTAAAGCATCCTGACCATCTACAGGTGTTTCCCTGGCACCCCTTTTTTGGTAGGTGGTGCCTTAACTTCTTAGCCTGCTGGTGTGTTGGTTCTCTGCAGGATCTCACTCCAAGGTCCCAGAAGAGCTCTGCCCTGTACCCAGTGACTGTCTCAGTATTCAGCTGGTCCTGGGTGTTTGCTGTGTACAGAGGGAGGAGGGACCAGAGGAGCAGGGAGAGAGGAGAGCTGTTATTTTTAACAGAACTTTTGCTTTCCTTTCCTTATTGATGCCTTTAGAATGTCAAGTCAGGGAGGGAGCAGCAAGCAGCTTGCTGGTGCTCTCCTTGCACTAACGTGTTTCAGAGGCGGCACCAGAAGTGAAGGTGTGGGGGAACTTGACTGAGCTCTGCCTTTAGCTTGGCTTCAACAAAAAGAAAGTATCCTGTGCTTGATGCACTTTCCAAGCTGTACAAACAAAGCTTGAAATGTCTGAAGTACCCAGCAGGGCAAGGCAAAACGTCCTTGAGTATTTAGACAGTGTTTTCTCTTTTCCTTTGATCAGGAGGGAACAGATGTGTCTCTTCTTCTCTGTGTGTTTGTGCACACCCCCTGATGTACACGCATTTGCTGTCCTTGTGCAGGGGCTGCAGTATTTAGGGTAGACTGTTATTCCTCTTTGTTCTTTCTTATTGTTGTTTTGTTGGGTTTGTTGTTTTTGGGGGGTTTTTTTGTTTTTTTTTTTTACCAGGGAATCCAAGTTGAAATTTAGAGAGGTCAGACTAAATAAGGTTTGAACTCACTCTTGTTCATTCCCCTATCTCTCTTTAATTTGAATAGAGTAAAATAAAAAAATATTATAAGACTCCCTTTAAATAAATGTATGCATATGTATAATCAATTTATTGACTAGTCTTTTTGGGTTTTTTTTAAGTATTCAGTCTAAGTGGGCTGCTCAGTGAAATTTGTACATTCATAAAATAGCTGATTGAAAAGCAATATTTCAGATAAATACAAGCCAGCGATCTATCAGCAGCTGTAATAAAAGCTGGGCTTCAGGCTGTGATTTTATTTTGAAATAATAAGAATTGCTTTATTCTTTTTACTTGAGTTACCATGGTAATTCTGTCGTGTAGCAGTGTTATATTGATTTAGAAAGTGGACAGTAATATTTCTTTTGTGTTATTCTGTTTCTAGGGGTTGATTTCTAATTTCCACTTGGAGATTACTTTTATAAATTTCTTAAGTCCTTCCACTTTTTTCTCTAGCAGTGTAATTTTCCTCTCACACATTGCTATTTTCTGAGCTTATTGGTTTGCTCTTATTTTAAATTAAACTTGCTGGTTTCAAATATTGAAATGACATCTTTGTCTGTGTCTGTACTTTGGTTTAGCAAAATATTACAGTCCACTGGTTTATGCTTAATAATTTAAGGGAAGCTTTATGTCTGTCATCAGTGGTTGTTGGTAACTTATGACTAAACCAACACAGAGCTTAAACCTCTGACGTTTTAATACTGTGTAATGGTCCTTCCACCCTGCACACTGTTTCTTCTTTTATTCTTTGGTGTGTGCCTATGGTAAAGAAAAAGATAATTTTGTGCTGAAGAGATCATGAAAAGGTTCTGGGTGGAGTTGGTTCTTGGCCACTTTAGGTCTCTGTCCCACTTGAGAGAACCACTGGTTTTGTCCTTCACAGAGGTACCTCCCTGGTTTCCCATCTTCCTCAGGCAGTTAAAAAGCTTCAAGTTTTGTGAAAGCAAAACTTTGACTTGCAGAGGTGTGTGTACACACCAGATGGCTGATAAAAAATAATGAACAACTTCAGCTCTGCACTGGATTCTTATACCTTTAGCTGTGAAGCACTGCTCTGACATTGCTGCTGCCTTAAGAAACGACAGACTAAGTGGGATGTGACTGTTACTTGTGGCATCTCTTTTTTTGTCTGTGTGTGTGTGTGTGTGTGTGAGAAATAATGCTTCTATTCTGAAGCTGGGAGATGAAGGGAAATTAAGCTCAAGAATCATGTTTTCTGAAGTGGTAGTTTAGATCCTGAAACCAAAGCCACATATTCTGCTTTAAAAGACGAGTCATTCAGTTTTCCTTTTAGTATAGAGGGTGGAAAGGCTATTTTGTGAACACAAAGTACAAGTTTCCTGATCACGTGAAAATGCCACTGGAAGGTTTTGTGGTACAAGTAACTGATGGGGGGGGGAAGTCTTCTTCTGTTGCCCGTCAGTCCTGGGCAATGAAAACAGGAGTCCAGGAGCCCCAGACAATCTCTGTTGGAATTGCTGGACCAGCTACAAGCAGGAATTACCAGCAGCTGGAAATGGCAGAAGAGGGCAAGGGTGGCATGAACATGAGGTGCTTGACCTCAAAAGGCCTGAGAAGTGAAGTAGCTGGAGAAAAGCAAATGAAATCCTAGAACAGATTGGGTAAGAAACTGATAATAATGATCATTGTTAATAACACTGGGGAGAGGCAGTGAAAGACCTTGTCTCTTGTGAGTTAATGAGGGATCACTCATTCTCAGGGACAGTAAATCCACATGGAAATAGGGACAGAGAGGATGCTCACGAAGACAGAGGGATCCATGCCTCAGCTTGTCTGCATTTGCAAAATGGTCTGCCCTGCACGAGGACACGAGAGGAAACACCAGAAAAAGCGGTAAACAGGCTTTTTACCAAAACATATTTTCTTGTCATTAGAACTAGTTGGAAATGGCTAATAATATTTCTAGGCTAGCAACTTGAAAGCTTCTGGACCTCAGAAGAGTTGGTCTCTAGATCAACCTTCCCCAGAAACAGTGGCGGCACAAAGTTAAACTGGCTTGGAGGTATGGGCTTAGAGAAAGAGATGGTATGAGAGCTGTGGGAGGTGGGTGGGACATGCTGGTCCTTCTTTAGTCATCAGGCCATGCTGAGGCATTTATGTCACAGTGTATGAAGCTCTGTCAGTGTTTCCATATAAAACCCATATTTTCATGAACATTCATTTGTGGTGAAAGTCTACACATAAGATCCTGCCTGAGGATACCTTTTTCTTTCCTATTAAAATTTTATAAACCCGTCACTTGGCTGGGATTTTTAGTACTGGGAAAGTGAAATAGAGGGGCCCTGATGGGGAAGCATGGAGGGTACAGTGTCATTTTCTTCCTCAATGGTCCCTTTTAAAAAAAAAAAAAAAAAGAGGGCCTTAGGTAGAAGCTGACAGGTGAACTCCTACCTAGATGGAAAAGGCAAAAGCCATGTCTGCAGGTTTGAGCTTCTTTACAGTGATCTGATTTGGTTTGGTGTGAGTGTGAAAATGCCTCAGCAGCTACTGTTCCTAGAAATCTGCCCTGGCTTTTCTGCACGTGTGGTGGTGTGCAGGTGTTGCCTGTGCTGTTTGGCTTGAGAGCAGTGATCCACAAACCTTAAAACCTTCAAATAGGGCTTGACCTGTGAGGCTGTAATGGCCCTTGGAGCCTCTACAGCCCATCGGGTGATGTCTGTTACACATTAGTCTGTAATAGCTCCAGAATAAATAATGTGATTACTTTTATTTTTAAGTCAGTAATTATATCTCTCTGCAATGGAGTGCAAGGGCTCTGAATGTTAAAATACAGTTTTAAAGTAAAGCAACAAGAGACTGTTTAATGTCTCTGGCAGACTTGGCACAGAGCGCAAGTTCTCTGCTTTCTTTCTCCAGCATTTTCTTTCTCATTGCTTACTCTTATTACAGTGTATCCCTGCTACTAGGAACTGACATCCCGTCCCAGATTCTCTGTGACGTGGCAAACAAATACTTAATATTATCTCCTCAAAATAATGCTTTGGTCTTTCCCCATCCACCTACTTTCCAGAAAAGGCTTCAGTTGATAATTTGCACTCATCTTAGAAGAGCTCTGTGCTCAAAAGAGCAATCTTAATTTTGTCCTGGTAGGAGAAAGGACCAGATGATTTAACAGACTCTTTTTATTATTATTTTTTTCATAAGTGTTTCTCACTGTGTCTGGTGTTTCCACTGGCTGCAGTGCTGCCTGCATCCTAAGTTAAGATTTGGGTCTGTTACCCCCCACCTAAAATATATTTTGTTTCTCTACGGTTGATTCAATTATAACTCTAGGATATATCTTCTGGGACTGAGTAATTGGCTGGGTCAGAAGTAATCTTTATTTTCACTAGGGCGATGTTTACAAACTGATGCTGTAGTATCTCTTTAAAGCCCACTGAGAATCTGATTAAAGGCCTGAGGATCTTCTGCAAAGATTGCCTGCTCCCAGTTGACTTGAAAGGGTCAGCATGCTGTCACAGTTTCGACGACTAAGAATTAACTTAAGGCTGATTCAAATGCTACTCTCTGTGTATAGCATTGATTGGACTGCTTTCAGATGGCAAGAGGTAACTTTATACTGTAGCACGTGTGAACTCCATTTAGTTAAATAGGAAAACTGAATGAATATGGTTGCTTGTGGCATGGGAGCTCAAAGGTGAACATGCTCTTCCCCTTCTGCCCTGAATTAAATACTTTGGGGAGGGTGGGAAAGAAATGTAATTCTCATGGTAGTGTACTTGGGATACTGACTGCTGCAGCTGTTTTTCACCAAGTGCAGCTCCTAAGCTTCTCAT
This sequence comes from Florisuga fusca, assembly GCA_038090715.1. Classification (NCBI taxonomy): domain Eukaryota; kingdom Metazoa; phylum Chordata; class Aves; order Apodiformes; family Trochilidae; genus Florisuga; species Florisuga fusca. The sequence continues at coordinate 8,248,589 of JAAWXA010000027.1, forward strand.
AATCCTTTCTGCTTCTCTTCCCCCATGTATGGTCCACCCTGCAGGCTTGACCCTAATGAGATGGGATTGTCTGTAGTGGAAACAGCATCAGAGTGCTCCTATGAATAGGAAAAAAACCACAACAAAACAGGCCAAATAAAATGAGTGTGGTGCATCATTATTTCTCCACATTTTTCAGGACTTGGTAATAGCATTAGGATTTTTAACCTGGCTTCATGTGAGCATCAGTCCTCAAAGGTGTCATGCATCAATGTGGGAAACAGCTGGTGTTGACTCACACAAAGCTGGGGGGGTTAGGTGTCACACTTCCATTTGCCAGCCTTAGAGTAGCTTTTGAAAATGTCCTGCTGAGTGCAGCCACCTGACATAAAGATGTGCTCTGTGAGAAGTGATGCCAGGCTACAAACTGGTGTATTCTAGCGCTGGCAGTGTGTGCACCAGCATGTTCTTTCTGCTTGGGATGGTTGGCTCCTTCCTCATCAGGGACCAAGCTACATGTGCTTAAGTTTCAAATGATGACTTGTTTCCCACTCACTTCCCATCCTAAGGAACTAGATAAAAAATTGAGCTCAACAAAACCCTTGCCAAATCCTGATCTGTACTTAGGGTTTCTCAGTGTGTGCTGTTCTCATTTAGCTTGTGAGCTTACAGCACTGACTCTTCACAGAACACTCCTTGGTGATGTTTAATCAAAGAAAGCAAATATTTCTTTGTCTTGGGTTAAATTTCCATTAGATCTACAGAACAGAGCCAATTGTGAAGATTATTATGCTGGTTCCAGCTACAAGAGAGTCGTGTGAGTTGTTACTTCAGTATCAGCTGTGAACGGTGTGACAAGTCTCATTTTGTTTCAATTAAATCCATACTCTTCAAATGGTATTAACCTAGTTAAAATTTTGCTTATCAAAGCAAGATCTGTAAAGCCAGCCAGGTAAGTGTGTATTACTGTTTGAAGTTGTATGAGAATGCAGGAGGAGGAGTTGATTTTGAGCTTTTCTCATGTTGCATATCATGATCAAGCGCTGGAGGCAACTTTAACATCTGAATGAGTTTGTCATTAAAGGAGCAGTGTTGATAGCCAGGCTGTGTTTACTCAGCATTTCCCTGCAAGCTCTCAGAGCGCTTAAGTGTTTACCCTTGAGTTTATCAGAGATGCCTACCCAGTCAGGGAAAGGTCTGACACATCCTGTGGATGCTGAATGACAGTATTTCCAGGAAATAAATGGTGAAAATGCTTTTTATGTCCTGTAATAAACCACTAAGACATCACATAGGGAAAAAACCAAACAAACACAAGGAAACCAACAGGACTTTCTGTGACTTATGGTTATATTTACCTGGTACTATGCTATGTAAAACAATGTATGTATGCAGAATAGCAAGAAATAATCTCCATCTTAGAATGCTTGCATTAAGCATGAAAAAGAAAATTTGAGAAGGCCAATGAAAATAAAGTAACTTTCTCAAAATAGCAGCATTTTGGTAATCTGTAGTGGGATGAAATTCTACTCTCCACATCTTAGGCTTGAAGACTATATGCTGAATTGCAAAAAAACCCCATGAAAGTTGATGTGATTGTTGCTTCAATAGCATACCCGAGGGCAGATCAGATCAGCATGGGCTCTGGCTGTCAGTCTGTTTCCAGTTTACTTTGAGAGTAAGATTTTGTGTTCTGTGTCAAATGCTAATCTCACTAAGGCTCTCTGTCACTTACGCAATTTCATGTGTCATCCTCACCTTCCCCTGTGCTGGATTTACTGTGCTGTGTAAGAGGGATTCTGGCAAAATGTTTTTCCTCTAAAATACAGAGGAACGAAACGCAAACCTAATGGAACACGCGCTCTATTGGAAGGTTGGTTGACAGTGATATTTTTAAAAATACTAGCAAGGAGATCTGCAATTAAAGCACGTAAGTATCTTTGGAAATCTAAAGTTAACTAGGTCTTTGAGTACAGGAGGAGATACTTAGGTAATCAGCTAGGAGGGGAAGAGGAGGAGAAGGGCACGTATGGGTTTGGAAGCAGGATGTACTGGGCTTTTTGTGAGTTTTGGGTATTACTGTCTGCAAGTCAGCAGAACTGATGCAGAGGTAAACACAAGTTGTGTGGAACCTGCCATCTTAAAATGTGCAGAGAAAAATGTTCCTCACTAGCTAAGGGATTATCAACATTTTAGTCTTTCTTTTACAAGACTGATCAACTAGTATTTATTATTCTCCTGGGTCTTAGGTGGCTTTGACTGGTTTTGCAGAGGGTATCCCAGAGGAACAGTATCCGAGGAGGTAGCCTGAGTAGCACTGCTCCTCTGAGTGCCAGTCCTGTGCAGAAGGCTCAAAAGGGCTGTTTCATGGCAAGCTCTGCTGCAGGCTAGTGGTGGAATGCTTACAAGCACTCAGCACCTTCAGCTCTTGTTGGCCATCCTGTGGAATGTGCTGCAGGAGCTTATGGTCCTGGCACAGAGCTGGGAGACAGGAGCTCCAGCTGCTGGCCAAGGGCATCTGCAGAGCCCCGACATGAGCTGCTGGGCAGCCCCTGGCCAGGGTCTCTGACACCTGGCTGGCTCTGTCTTGCCTGAGGTGCTTGGCTTGAAGGCTGTGCCTTGCTCCTGCTTGAGACTGCATGGCCAGGAGACAGGGACTGACGTGTGGAATGGAAAGAGGAAGAGCAGAGTGCTGAGTGCTGTGGCAGAGCCTTCCTCGCAGTTGCTCCTGTGCCAGCTGTGGTGCAAACCCATCTGTGCTTCACTTGGAGCTGCAGCCATTTGCCTTCTGCACCAGAGAAGCACATGCTGCTTTAATACCTCCATTTTTTCCCCACTTCTTTCACACATCTGTGTGGCTCTGTGCTCATCCCGCCTCTTTAAAAGACAGAAATCTTCATTTCTCCCTCCATTTTTGAAGAATTGAGATTCTTGAGTCCTTGAATCGTTTGACTTGCCCTCTGCTATGCTGCCTTTGCAGCATTCCTTTTATATAATCACCACTGCTCACAGGATTCTGTAATACAGCCCCACTCCTCTCTCTAATAGACTGCTATGATGTCCATGACTTACATCCCTGAATTTTCATTACTGCTACAAAGACTTTTGCACACTTTAAAAGGGAACAGATGGATTCTTCCCTGTTTTGGAGGAGATCATTCGTGCCTGTCCACCTTCTCAAGTTCACCTATTTTCATTACTTTAACTTAAAATGATTTGTGGAGCCTTCTGAGCTCTCAAAATTAAACTGGAGCCTGAATAAGATTTGAACCTAGATTTTCCTCATCTAACCTAAAGTAGTTGATAGCTTCAAGGGAGGACCTAGAGAATAGTTCATTTTGGTTATAGTTCAAAACAGTAGTCAGTCTGTTCTTTCCCACTGTGCTCTTTCAACGTTGCTCCAAGGAAGCTCACAAAGAGCCCCTTCTGAGGTTCAAGTGGGAACAGAGTGCTAATTGTTAAATTATCTTTTGCTCCCCAAAACCTATGGAAAGCCATCTGAAGGATGTTAGTTGCATACAAAGTATTTCTGTCTCCATCCAGTGTTAAGTAGTCTGTTTAAGAAATCCTTTATGGTCTGTCCTTGGCAGTTCTCAATAGGCTTTTGCACTCAAACAATATGGACTCTAGCAGGTGGCATTTTTGGCAAATGACCTCTTCTCAATACCAGGATGTTCAGAAGCTGACCTTTCTCAGAACCATTAAAACAGGAGGTGAAGGGCAAAGGTACAAGTAATAGGATGAAGATACACTAAGGTCTTAGAAGCAAATCAAAATATTGGTTTCCAGAGAATTAAATAACTGGTGAAAGAGTGTGGTCTGCTAGCTGGGCATTGTCACTGGCAGAGCTTCTCTCCAGAAACAACCGATGCAAACGTACCAGAGTGGGTCTTCTGCTGTGGCAGAGGTTAATCATATAAGGAGTTCTGCAACTTGCTGACTTTTTTTTCTGTGATCTATTCACATTTGCCTTTCTGACATGAACTGCAGTAATATGCACAATTTGTGTGTCTCTGTCTGATTTTGGCTAATTGTAGTAGTAATTACTAATTTCCAACCCTTGACCTGCTTTTTTAATCGCATTTTTAAATGATCTTTTTGTGCCATTTTAGAATTTGGTGTTTGGTTTTTAATTTAGATAAATTATGCTAAAGTGTTCTTGAGAGAGCTGCACGCTGAGGTCAAAAGCTTTATCTGCACAGGGCCCATTTACTTTAACCTATTTTAATAATCATGGCTGCTTTCTTTAATGAGTAGCTTTTGTCTGAACTAGGCTAAATCTGTCCTGTTTAGACCAGGCTGCTGATGTAGCAGTAAAGCAAAGTGCTGCAGGGTGGCCCTGAGGCACTGGGATCACTGCCTGAGTCAGGGAGGTTCTGGGGCTGGGTTTCCCTGCCTCCATCCCTCCCTCCAGCTCCCAGCACCCCCACCCCACAGCACCTCTGCAAAGCACCCAGAGACTGACCATGGGCCTTCAGGTGCTCAGCAGCCACCCCAGGCTGTATCTTCAGCATCCCAGCATCAGTTTAGCTGCAAAGGTACCTCAGCCACCCTGTTTGAATGCCTTTCCCTCTTGTTTTTCCCATAAGTAATAGGGGAATGCCCATCCCTGTTGGTGGTGGCCAGGATCCCTGGTTGTGCTGGTTGCCCTGGGAGTGGGTGTGGGCTCTGGGAGAGCTGTTTGGGATGCTGGTAACATGGCAGGGTGAGCACCTCCTGCCCCATGGACTGCAGCCTCCCAGGGAGGTGGCATTTTGTCCCCCAGCCCGGTGAGGGACGGGCAGCACTGGGAATGGCAGAGGCTCATTTTCAGCCATCTTGTGGGAGAGCTTGCAGCATTTTTAGAAATTACCCCTTTTCATCCACAAAAAAGGATGTGTGTGTGGGTGTACAGGTTGAGGTGGATTGCTCTGGTGGCAAACTGCTAGATTTTACACCACCAGCTGGTCTTCTGCCTTTCTCTCCTCCTCCTTTTGCTTTCAATGGGGAAAGTTTAGCAGGGTTTGATGTTTTCAAACTTGGAAACAGGTATTAAAGAGCAATTAGCTGGCTGGCCTCTCTGGATAAAACAGATAACGCTTGCCAAAGATCTTCTTGTCTTTAAACATTTGTACAAATCTCTTGTCAAATATAGAAGTAATTGCCTTTTCCCCCCTTCTCTTTTTCCTCTCTCAACTGCTTTCAGTCCTGCATCTGGTTTAATATAATGGGTGTTTGCATGAATGGCTTAGTTAGGCAGAGTGGTAATAAAACACTTTAAATTTATTGTGACATTTGGATTTAATTAAAAAGTACACACTTAGAAAAGTAAAACATAATGTGTAGAGGGAGTCAGGAAGGTTTTTCTCTTTTTCTTCCAAAAAGCTAATTAGAGTTGTATTTTAAATTGTTTATGTGCTGCTAATCATTGTAATAAATCATTTATACTGAGAAAGACACACTCTAATGTGCTTGTGTAACTGTTTATGCTCTCAAGTTTCTATCATGAACAAATTGATCTGGAAGTGAATTTATTAACCACTAGGGAAGAAATCATTAGTGCTTTCTCTAAATATTCCCCAGGTACACTTTTATTATAGTAGTTTACTGTTTTAACTAAAAAGTAGCGTTACAGGGACTTGGTTGTAATTATGATGCAAATTGACTTTCCATCACTTAAAAGGGAGGAAAACTGCCTTTTTGCTGGTAATATAAATCTATGTCTTATATGCCAGAGTGCCTCATGGCTTCCAGAGGTTTTTTTGCTAAGCAAAATAAAAATTTGTGTTTTCAGAGGAACTAGTTGTGGGGTCTTCATGGAAGTTTTAAGATCGTTTAGTGCAAAGTTTCATCTCTTTAATCTACCCAGCCTTTGCTGAAGAATTTTAGGACGGTGTAAGTGTAGCCTGTCACGTTAAATCTGGCAGCACACTTAGAGTTACAGAGAAACATGGTACTTTCAGAATGCTGGAGACCACTCAACATCTCTTGCAGATAACTGGCATTGCTGGTTCCCTGTCACCAGTGACATATGGAGTCTGATGGCTGGAACAGCTTTCATAGTTGGAGGTGTTGCTGAATTCTTTCTTTTTCAGCACTCATATTTTCCCCATAGTAGTAAATTGCTTTTCCAACCTTGACCGAGAAACTAATCTGACCATTGAAAGCTCCAGTTAACATTAGCAGGTTTTGTGGGTGCTTTTTAAATTTAGCAGCTATTGTTTGAGTGCTGAATTATTTATTAACAGGACTAACATCAAGACACCAGGCAGGAATACCCACAACATAGTGATTTATGTAGTTGAATAGATGGTTAGGCATTTTTATTTGAAGTCCTCAGATCTGTGAACTACAGCATAAACTTGATAAAGAGGTTTAATTTTTTATGGGATATCCTTAATCTGAAAAAACCCCAAACAGCCAAACAAACAAACAAGCAACCACCAAGCCACAAACCCAACCAGTGTTCTGATTCCTGGTAAAGCAAACAGTCTGCAGCCTTTTCCAGCAGAGAAAGGACAGTTGATATGCAAAAAAATACTTTTGGGGAATACATCTATTATTTGGAGGAGATGACTTAAAAAGGAGCACTGGGAGGATGCCTGTGGAGTCCCTGTGAAAGACAACTGCAGAACATGGTAGCACCAGGAAAGGAGAGGAGAGAGGATTCAGATGGGACCAAAAGCAAGGAGTGCTTGTGCCTTCACATAGAAGCTTTTCCAAATCCCTTGTTAAAGCTGCAAACCATTGTGCTAAACTGCTTCAGGGAGTCAGGCACTGGGATAGCTTTGGGCCTTAAGTATCTGCACTTTTATTTTTATTCTTGTGTTTTGTTTTTTTGTTTTAATATGGTCCTTCTCTGGTCATGGTTGAGTTAATGTTAGGTTTCCTCCATAGCCCTAGGGAGGTTCAAAAGTGGCAAACACTTGTGTATCAATCCCAGCCATATGCATACCATGCCACCAGCAACCAGTGGGCCCATGTGTGTATGTGTGAAAAATTTACTGGCACTTCAATTACAGAAATGTCACTGAAGCAGCTTTTCACTTTTAGATTTTCCCCCCAAATAATTTTCCCTCACAAGATCAAGATATTTATTCTGCCTCTTTTTAGGCAATATTTCTGATATGTTGCTCTAAAATCCAGTAACATTACACACGTTTTGCTTGCAAAGTGTGAAATTCTTTTGAGAATTCTAGTTATTCATTTTTCCAGAAACCTACTATACAGTGTTCTGCCACATTAGGTTTCCCTAATAATCCATGGGAGGATGTGATCAAGATCTATTGCTGCCTCTCGGTGTGAACGTTGCCAAATTCTGTAAAGGCGATGTAGTGGCAATTCACTTTGCTGTTTGCAGGTATTTAAGTCTGTATTTGGAAAGCCTTGCTGTACTAACCAGGCTTCAGGCTGGAAGGAATCAAAGGACATCCCGTGTCTTTTAGAAACTGATTTTTTTTCTTGTCGTCTTTAGATCCTTTTATGGCCATTTTCAGAGCAAAATAAGAGGCCTTCAGTCATTTTGTATTCTGCTGAATCTGACACTTAGCAATGTAAACGTGTCTATCAGGATGCCATTAATTGAGAATAATAAATGTCCCTTTATATGCAAAGTCTTTATGTAGAGGTGACTCCTGCTGCGATTCCTGAAGGCATTTTTCCTTCAAAGCACAAATATATCAGCACTTAAAGCAGCATTTGATATCCTCTTGCTGTTCCTGTGGCCTGAGCTCTGCATTGCTGCTGCTTATTTTTCTTCTCACCACACTTTACAAGGTGTGCTGTATCCAAATGTGGACCTTCTCTGCAGAAGTGTCTATGAATTAATGAAACTTGAGTAAGAGCCAGTGGCAGTTTTACAGAAAGTCCCATAACTGGCTTGTCCTTTGGCAAACAGGAGAAGAGGGAAAGGGAGCAGCACAGCCATGTAATGGATGGAGTTAGTGGGAACAAAGTTGGTGCCCATTTTCCCCAGTGGAGCTGTTGGGGACAAGTTGTTCTCCATCACCACTTGCTGTGTAAGAACAGCTTTTGTGTAGTCTGCTCATGCACTTTTGGGCTTGTGTAAAAGTGGTAAAGCATATTGAATGATAGACACTGCATCGGCAAGCTGCTTAAATATGTAGCCTTGGAGAACCAGGTCTGTAGGCTTTTTAGTAGAGCTCTGTTGTAATTTCAAACTTTCTTAATGGCCTTGGTGCATAGTGGCCTAGTAAGATTTAATACCTCCTGTTTAAGCTTCATTCTGTATCCTTCCTTGTTAAAAATTCCTAGCAGCTGGGCAAAAAAATTACCCAGGTTGACCCTTCTACTTGTGGGACTTTCAAGATGTTTGCATCCTGCACCAGGGGGACAGTGGCCTTGGTGTGATGTGGCAGGCACTTGTCCTGGGTGTGCAGGAGTGGTTCCAGACTGTGGAAGTGCCAGGGGAAATTGCCACTTTACAGTTCAGGATGAAAATGAAGTAAACCTTGTTTGTAACAAATAAAAGTGAGCAATAATTTCAACATATCAAGGCTGTGTAAGAGGTGGGGGCACAGGATTGTTCTGACTTGGTTGTGAAGAATGGGAAGTGGTGCTTCGGTTTAACTCTTCATTGCCCTCAGAAGAGTATAATATGCAGGTATGTAGGCTGATTCAGACCTTAACAGGGAGATCTACAGTTTTGCACCTTATTGCTTCACGTAAAACCACCAAATGGAGCTGTGATGAAGCCATCCGTGAACTGCATATCAAAAGACTGATTGTTCTCTGGTGTTTTTAATGCAGAGCATCTGCTTAAATGCTAACTTCCAAAATATTTCTCTGTGCACTGATGATGTGATGCTAACTGTGGGATGCATCTTTACCATTTTCTGTGCTCTGTAACAAAAATAAGAGCTCAGAGGTATATTAGTATGCTAATACATTAACATAAAGTACACCCTTTTCCTGCAAAAACAGGCGTTCCTCCCACCACAGCTGAAGAGAGGATATTGTCTGTGGAGGTTTGCATATTGTACTGCAAGTGTATTTAGACATTAGAAACAGAAGAAATGGGAAACTAGATATGTCTGGGGAGTAACTACTAATCTAAGTGTCAGGTTTGGTACTGGCAGACTCTGTGGAACCAGTAGCTGAAATCTCCGGAGGGCTGGCGGAGCCCTTGACCTTCGCAGCAAGAGATGAACTCTTGTTACTGTGAGGGCTGATCTCAGGGAGAGGGATGGGCAAGTCTTAAATACCGAAGATCTATGCCTGTTTTGCATAGATACAGGATGTCACAGAGCACTAATATATAGGAAAAGTTTCTCCTGATTTTTTTGAACATCTAAGAAGCACTGTCTACCTGCTGTCTGTTGGCTTCACTTCATATTTTTTAAAATTTGAATTTTTTGTTTTCTCAGGCAGTAGGAATAGTTCATGTGTTCTTAGCAATATAAAAGTGACAAAATTTTTGCTTCTCAGAGACCAGCATGTCATTTGTGAAAATCATCTGTAGGCCTTTGAAAACAAGATAAGTGTCTGTCACTTGAAGTTGGCCATCTGTCCTATTGACAGACCAGAGAGTGCCTAGCAACCCTGATGTCAATCCAGCACCATATTAGTGGTGGTAGATACAGGCAGAGGCTGAGGGAATTGGGTTTTCCATCCTGGAGAGGAGAAGGCAGTGGGGAGATGTCACTGTCAGGACGTTCAGGAATGACTGAGCCCAACTTTTCTCAGAGGGGACCAGGGGCTCACACACCTGGGAGAGGAGATCTTGCCAGGCACTCCCACAGGAAAATAATCCCTGCCCTAGAAAGCTGTGGGCAGGGCCAGGCAGTGGCATGGTGGGACTGGAGGTGGATGACACAGTGATGGTCCTGATACAACACTGGGAGGAGAAACTGTCTCTCAGCTTCCTGGGCTGCATTGGCTTCCAGGACACATCTACCACTCCTCTTGTGTTGCCCAATAGACCAGTTTGGGACTGGGGACAGGTTTCAGATGCAGAAGGTTTGGGTCTGAAGTGAAAATAAGGCTGAACCTGCATAAAAACTGAGAAGTCTCTGGAGAAGTCTTCTGCTGTTTAATTTTCTGAAAGCAAGGTACGAATCACACACCTGGCAGTTGCTGTGAAATTGCTGCTATGGATAAAAAAAAAATGGGAAAGATTTTTTTACTTGACCTTTGGGGTGCCTGAAACGCAGATATCTACTCTTTTTCGTGCAATTCCTGTTTGTAAGCAGTTCAGTTAAGGACCCAGATGGATCTCAGGTTTTGCAAATACTCTATCACATGCCTCCATTAGTTTTTAGATCCAGAGCAGATGTTGTTCTTCCTTATCAGATTTTTGGTTCACCGTGAGTTGAGGAATAAGTACAGTGGTGGGATATAAAGATGAAGCAAAATAAATTAAGATTTCCATACCCACATTACCACTTCAAATACTTTTGGCACTCAAAAAAAAAAAAAAGACCTCCTAGCACTTGAAGTAACAAATTACTCATCTTCCACTCTTCTGCTTTGCTGTGGCAGATCATGGCTTGCTTTAAAGTAACATTCTTTTTTCCTGTGCGTAGATAATGTAGGCACTCATCTGAAAAGAGGTACCACATGGAGTACAGTAGGGTTGAGGCAGATTTGAGAAAAGGGTTACATTTTGCATGTGGAAGCAGTGAATGTAGGCTGCAGATAAACGACGTGGGTTTAGAGCAATCATCACTGCTACAGCGTGATTATTTTTCTCAGGGACAGGAGCTGGCTCTTTCTTTCCTTTGAAGAACTACTGTGCTCGTGGCTGCACCATATTTTATATAATGTTTGTGCTGACGTGTTCTTCCACTCCCTATCTGCCTCCCATTCTCGCCCACAAGTCGGATGCTGGGATCATGTCACTTCTGAGGCTTCAGCAGGGGAACAGGTGGCTACAACAGGTTACAGCACGGGCACCCTGCGCCCATACCCTTTACTGCATGCATATAAAAGCATCTGCTCCAGAGCTTTAAAAGTGAGGGTTGCAGAGAGGCTGACATCATCTTGGGAACAATCAGAGCTAGGAATAATGTAAGGGTGTTCAGGAGCTCTTCAGGTTAATAAGTCAATGTCTGCAGCTGATTCCTCAATGAGAGGTGTACTGAGAGTGAGCTGGGATTGTTCCCTTCACTTGTGCAGCAAAGGGGAGGACATGGCAGGGCTGCAGATGTGCTCTGGGAAACCAAAGCTTGCTTCTGTGTCCCAGCTAGATACCCAACCATATCTTTTGACTACTGCTTTATCAAGAGACAAGGCAGGGAAAGAAGGAATCTAACATGATTTAGAAGTAATAAGGTGGACTTTGCAGCAGCCCTGCCCTTAATGACTTTTATTCTCACAAACCTAGTTTCCAGATATTTATAGTCTGTGGACTTTTTCTTGAAATATCAAAACATTTGTAGCTATTTTCTTTCTTTTGAGGGAGAATAAATTACCTGGTGTCATTGAACACTGGTGGGTATGTATGTTTCTGTGACAAAAAGCAAATTTTCTTTAGATTCAGTTTCTTGAACTCGTAGGAAAATTGTATATCATGCAAACACTGGGAATTAATCTGAATAGCCAGTGTGAGGTAAAAATGCTCCCTCTGCTGTGATTGGTGTGGCCCAGGGAAAGGCAGCTCTGAGGCTGCCTCCCTCACTAACTGCCCAGCCTCACGGCAGATTGGCATAATTCCCTGGAGAACCATAATAGAGCACTCCCTGAAGTGCTCAAAATCCTGAAGGGAAATTAGGATCTTTCTTTTTTTAATGGGGTTTCTGAAGTGCTTCTGTTCATCCAAAGGACTGCGGGCTATTAACTGAGGGGGGGAGGCAGGCTAACGGTTTTTCTAATTACCACACTTCCTCCCTCTCCCCCTTTTTAAGTGGCTTTGGACAGTTGCAGAACTTTGATTTTAATTTTGTCTAATCTCCTGAGATATCTAGGTAGGGAAAACTATTGTAACTAAAAATGGCTCTGATTTATTTTTTTTTCCCCCCCCTTTCTTCCATTTTAATAGGTATGTTTAGTCTACATTAAAAGCCTTCTAGAGAACCTTTTATAACTGGCTAATTTAAGCTTGTCAGGTTTTAATTATAATCTCTCTATACACGAGTTAAGATGCTTAATGCTAGTGAAAAGTTCTGAATACAAAGCAAACCTGTGTCAAGTTGCAGAGGACTCTTACCCGTCTTAATTGCTTCTGGTCTGAACTTTAACCTTAACTCTCCCATCTGTCTTAGACATTCCCTTCTCTCATCGCAGCCACTTTCCTTCCACAGACTGCTGAGGATTTGTCCTCATTCTGTGGGATTTTTAGTCCAGCAAGATGTTCAGTTCCCTCTTTATCCCACTGCAGCATGATGCACGTTGCCAGAGCACAGCCCTGCTGCCCCAGGTAGCCCAGAGTGTGCCCTTCCCTGCCAGCATGGGGCAGCTTGTTGGAAGATGGGGCCCCTCAGCTGCAAGGCTGCTTTTGGATCCCAAATGTCAGGACAGCATCTGATCTCAGTGAAAATCTCCTGCCAACAGCATCTGTAGTGGTATTCGTTTGCAGTTTTATGGATTTTTTAGGGAGTTTATTCCTTTTTTAGGACTGTTGTCTACCTAATTTTCCAGCCGTGACCCAGCCTCTGTGGCAGAGGTTAGTTGTGTCTTTTTCTTTGATAAGAATGAGCTTCATTCAGGCTTGGAAAATTAGCCTTGAAAATACTCAGTCAGTGCAGATTCCTTCTGGAGAGTGCATTTAAAAGTTTGAATCCAAAATTGATTTGGAAGTAGTCTAATCTAAAATAACCCTGATGTTAGCATTGTTGTCTGCAGCTCCTGCTGGCCCTGGCGTTCCGGTTCAGCGCATTGGCACACAGTTCCCTGATGCTGTGAAATTGAGACTCATCTGGAGATACAGACTTTTCTAAAAAGGATTGCAGGGCACTTAAGACTCCTTATTTCATTAGTTCAGTGAAGGAGTGCTTTTCAGCAGTCAGGAATCTCATGATGAGGTGGACGAAAACTGAGCAAATCAAGAGGTAGAGAGTCCCATGGAAATGGAGCAGTGGAAAAGCTGTTCAGTAAGTTTTTGGCCCTGAAGCGTGGCATTTTTGGAGCTGAAGGTTAGTGGTTTAGAATTTCTTTTTAGTCTGAGGTTTCAGGCAAAGCATTAGTAAATATATACCCGGGCCAGACTTCAGGGGGTACATTTCAGCATTTCAGGAGGCTTTAAGATCCACACACTTTGCTAGGTCATATGATATAAGGTTTTTTCCATTGTTTTTAACCAAGTGTAGCCATCAGCATCTTCATGTATGTTGGTGAGAATTAAATGGAGCATAAATAACTGAATTGAAGAGCAGACTTCCACTTTAAGGAGAACGGTTGCTGCATGAAGCAGTGGTAATGATCCAGAGGAGCAGGATGCATTGAGGAAAAGAGTAAAGTGTGAGTACCATCCAAAGTGCAGGCAGCAAGTCATAAATTGTTGTAGAGGTGGTGGTCTGAAATTCAAGGAATAGGATTAGAGAGCTACTGTAGGTTAATGAAAACAGCTCCCTTAGGATCAGCCTGAATTCAACTCAGTGGTCAACCGTAAGAAGAGGAATGTCTTGTGCAATTCCAGCTTCTCATCCATATTCTGAATGCTGTGATGTTCCTGAATGCTTAATAGAGTAGAATATGTTCTGTTATGGTATATTTCCTAGGGACTCTAGGATGCTTTAATGCAAACTAAATGTCATGCTAACTTGCCCCAAACCCTTAGTGCTCACTTTATTCTGAAATACATGGTGAATTGCAGCAGAGTTTCCAAAGCTTTTCAGAGGTATTCCACAAAAAAAAGAAAGAAAAGAAATGTCTTGCAATTTTACTGCATCTTTCCTGTTTTCCAGGGTAATAGTACTAAAATTCTGTCTCTATTCATCAGCTCAGAGGAACTCATTATAGAACCTGTATACAACAGCTAATGCCAAGAAACCACTTTTCATTCTTATCAGCATAATTTCTTGTAAAAAAGGGTAGCATTAGTGGCCAGCTGTGGCTTGTGAGCCCTGACTTAATCAGTTGTGAAAAACAAAAATTAGTTTGAGGCATATCATTACTAACCAACTGCAGCTATAACAAATGTTTAATGAAGAGTGCTACCCTGGGGTCTGCATACCTTTCCCTGGGACTGAAAGGGGAGATGGCCAAGAGCAGGACTTTCTCTGTCCTAATTGTACTAGTGAAATGGGGTGGAGTAAAATCTGTCTGTGGAAGCAAACTCTGGCTAAGTAAGGCTTGACCCCAGTAGATAGAAGAAAAGAAGCAATGAAAGAATTTAGCCTCTCCTTTCTCTGTCTTCTCTATCTTTGTGGCAATAGGAGAACAACAACTTTAGTTGCTGTTATTTTCAAGGTACAGCAAGTTCTTTCTGACAGATTTCACCCTGCCCTTTTTCTAGTCCTGAAATATTAAACTGCCATTCCCAGAGCAGTCGAGTGATAAAGGTGCTGTGCTCTCTGGGATCAACAATGGGATGGGAAGGATTGTTCCATTTTTTTGTTGGGCTACACTTTGTATAGACAGAGTGTCTTTGTTAAACTGAGTGAAGGCTAGAATATCCAGGACCCTCCTGTAGTCTGAGCATCTGCATTACAGAAGTCCTGGGCTTTTGTCTGGTCAGCCTCAGACAGGAGCTGCAACTGGGCAAAATGCACTCATGGCCTCTTTCTGGCTCCTGCTAGGCAGGATGACCCAGTGCTGGTTTACCATCCTGCTCAGACTCCTCTGCCTCTCATCCACCTCTCTGTGCACAGAGGAGAGTTTAAGACCTTAGGACCATGTAGCAGGACTTCCAAGGTAACTTCAGACTCCTGGAGTTTGGCTAGGCATTCCTGTGTTGACTGCAGGAGTGGTCCAGATAAGCCCACCATAAGACCAGTTTCTGGAACCTCTTCTGAGACTTGTGTATGTACAGCTGAAATTTACCAAAGCTGAAATTTACACAAATTCCATGGCTTTCCTATGTTGCTGGCCTCCCAGGAGGTTATAGAGTGTCATTCAAAACTTCAGGAGGTGCAAAAAGTTAGGCTATAGTTTATATCCGTGATGGTAAAAATTTTGCTTTCTAAATCATTGATTATTTATTGGTTACTTGCACAGTGTTCACCAACACACAGCTGAGATTGGGAGTTTCCAGACCCTGAGACTTGACACAGAAACTTGGAACTGTGGCCACCTCAGCCCCTCTCTAACACGACAGAAAAAACACACAGCTTTGAAATATTGGAGGGAGGAGGAGACAGGATGCTCTCTTAACCTTGGCTTTCCTTTGCTACTTTCATGAGACAAAATTCTGGTCTGGTTTTTTTTTGTTTTTTTTTTTAAGTCAGTAAACTGGTCATATATTGCAAAAGATCAGTGTTTTCATGGGTGAGTAGTAATTACAGAGTAATGGCTTAAAACATTTCCTGAAGGAACATAAAGCTGTTTCTAAAAGTCGAGAGTACATTAAAAGGATTACCATGTAGATTTGATTTTTAGATAACACTAAAATGGATCCCAAATGGACTTATGAAAAGGGATGCTATCTCTTTAATGGAAAGTGCACAGTCTGACAGCTCAGCATGCAAATGGTCCTGCAGAGGACTGTGTGTTGTGTTTTTTCATTTCAACAAGAAGAGAAGGAAATAACTCTTCTTGTCCTTCTCCTTTCAACTTCTGGTAGCAGATGAGTTTGTCTGGTTTTGCTAGGAAAGGGGGAAGTGTCTAGGTTTTGGGGATAACTTCACCTTTCTGAATCACTAGGGAAGTCTATTTCACAACTTCTAGAAGGTCAGCAGCAATTTTATCTCTGGCATGGACTGCAATAAGTAGATGGACTCCCTCTACATTCTCTATAGGTGAATCTTTACTCACCTCTTTGAAATGAAGAAAACATGCAACTAAACTATAGTCTCTGTATATTTATTGCACTAAACTTGTGCAGAGCATAAGCATCAATGTTTGCCTTTGCCTCTAAGTTTGGAAAGGGGCAGGAGAGGTTGCTATTTTCATACTCCAGTAACTTGCAATGACTATACTGTTTGCTATTTCAGAGTTGCCAGCGCAACTTTCTGATGATTGATGATGTAAAATATGCTTTTGGCCTGAGTAGGATTTCTTCTAGAAACATTCAAAAGAGTATATTCATATTTCATTAAACACAGAACACCAGGATTTCAAATTCTTTTGTGGTATTGCACAAATTATTATGGGCTCCAAAAGTCTTGAGAAATTTCTATAAGCCTGTGAAAGCTTTAGATTGGAAAGTCATCATTGCCTGCATTAAGGCCTGTGACAGATTGCTTCATCAGTGTACACAGAGCAGAACATCAAATGGCCCCTTGGCAGTGGGCACTGAAATTCTATTAAGGTTGCCGAAAGCTTGGGTTGACATTGTATATGTCTGCAAAGAGGCAGAAGAAAAGATGATGATTATGGTTGTGCAATGATATAGCTCTATTCTCCTTAAAATATTCACATATCTAGCGTACCAAATCTGTCAGGGTGATGTTAATGTTTAACTGCTGAATCTGAGCTCTGCTACATTGCACATCTTTGCACATGTCTTGAAACCTCAGTAGTAATATGTTAAACAGTGCATTTTAACTGGAAGATGAGAATTGTGTTGTATTACATATGTGCCTGGAAATAATTGACTTGAGTTTTTACTTCTCCAACACACGTTGGGATTTTAAACTCGATACAGGGTTTTTCTATCAGATTTTCTTTTCTTTTTGTAACCCACCTCCCCCATGTTCAGCATTGGTACACAGCTTATTCCTCAGTGAGCTGAAAAGTGGGGGATGAGTTTTTACCTTTGTGATCATTTGACTCAGAAACTCTTCTTCCTTTGGTTTGCTTTGACACCCAAACCCCTCAAGAGAAAACTTTGGAGCTTTGTGTCTTTTCAGTAGGCACCTTCAAATCAGTGGAATATTGAGGAATTTGGGAAGAATTCCAAGTTAGTCATCCCTCATAATAATTTTCACATCTACGATGTTCTTGTACTGCTGGAAAAGTGATGTGAGGGTGGTCTCTTCATTGCCAGACTTTCCTACTACAGATGATGAAGGAGGGAACTGACCACCTAAAACCAGGACCTTTGCCAGACTGTAGGGCACTGAATTGTGACTAACAGAGAAAACTTGATCAAAATGTTCTCAGACTAGGTTGAAGGTGGGAGAAATCTGCATGTCTTTTTACTGTTCCCAAGGCTTCAAACAGTAAAAATTGATTTTACTGGAACACATGTGCTAAGAATAAGCTTTGGCCATATGCCAATTATGAAAAATTAAAGCCCAAACAAGCATATTTATGAGCACAGGGAAAATGTTGCTTACTGGAATGATTTATAAAAGCTGTTTTGCAGCAACAATTTTTATGGTTTGTGTTCAGTCCTGGTGCCATGTGTTTCTTTACAGCTACAGGATGTCCTCTGATAAGAACAGCTCCAGAATAGAGAGTGTCTTAAAGCAGGAATGAGAAGTCTCAGAATTTTGGGAAAATGGAAATTCTAACCCTAAATCTCATGTCCTGAATCAGGCCCTACCTTGGAACAGATTCAGATGTTGTGAATGATTATTTTGGATATCTTGGTCTATCTGAGAAGACGGTTTGAAAACAGGGTCTCTGAAGTGGGGGAGAGTAGAGTGGAGGGAGAATTAAGCCACTTGTGCAGCTTTGGGTCACTTTTAGGCAACTGAAACTGCCAGGGGGCACTAGACTCTACATTATGTTTCTTTTAATGTTTGCTGTGAACTGTAGGGCCAAAAACATTGCTGTGTTGTTTGGAGCAGGATAACAGCATAGTTAAAGTAGAGGTACTGATCAAAATAGTTGTTTTCCTCCTATTAACAGTCCTTTCCAACTCCTTTTTTGCCATGCTTGGGAAGTTTGTTCAGTAGGGATCCGGAAGACAGAATACCACAAATGAATTGCTAAAGCCACTGTAAATATACCTGCTGTATATTGCAGCATGAAACTGGAAATGAAAAAAGACTGTGGTTACTCATTGAATAATTCTGATGAATGGTTGGAGGCTTGTTCATAAGCATTTAGTTGCAAGTACTCTGTGTTCCAAATGTGATGTTTTAATTGGATATACAGATGGCATGATGAGTTTCACCTTGCTGGCCATAATTCTTCAAATGAAATTCTTGGTGTAGATGCCTGAGACAACGTGCTCTCCGTTCAATGGAAGTGCATGGTTTAACTTGTTTTGCAGGGTGTAATATTCATAGAAGGTGAGTAATACAATACTGGGAACACAAAGTGAGTTTCTTTTTAAGGGAATGAAATTCACTGCATCTTTTGGCAATGACTGTCTGCATTTACTTAAATGGGTGAAGCAGGGCTCTAATGCTTTTAAATGATATCAGATCCTCTGATAAAAGACATAAGACTGCAGCTTATTTATTGTGATGAGACAGGAGTTAATAAGATTACTCCTACTCTCACTTTTTCTTCTTTTGCAGCCAAATGCTGGGATTTTTGTTAGCAGGCAAAAGGAGGTCAGCTCATTTAAAGAGTGTTGCTGCTAGAAATAAACACTTTTTTTTCCCTCAAGTGGAACTCTGAAACCTCAGCTCAATTGCCCAACTGCAAAAACTCTGATCTTTAAACCAGAATTGCTTTTAGCACTGGAATGCTGCACCCCTGTAATACTCATAAATTTTTAAAAAATATATAATAAAAGGAAAAAAAAAATAGAAGACAGAAGTGTAACATAAACCTGCAATAATTAGAGTATTTGGCAGAGGGGTTGCTCAGAAATGTGGTAACTGTATCTGCAAGGTACTGCTCTAGCAAGTATTTTTGCAGGAGAGTAAATTAAACCATCATTCCAGTACCATGTTGTAGAAGGGGCTGTAAAGCTGTATAGGCAACACTGCTCTGGAGTGGTTGTCACAAAGATTTCAGAGAATAGATATATATTTGTGTGTGTGTGTAATGTAGTTGACTGCTTTGTTGTTGAGGAAGCTTTTATGGTGAAAGTAGCTAATCTGAGGAAAAGTTTTTTTTTGGGGGGGTGTTTGTTTTTTGTAGTGGGTTGTTGTTTTTTTTTAATTCCCCACAAAAAAAAAACTCCACCAAAAACTTGCAGAGGGAAAGAGTTAAAGCCATCTGCCTGAAAGCATTGTGTAAAACATACACACAGTGTTGGGGAAATAAGCCAATTATGTGTGCTTCACAGGAGGTGGGGGACTGACCTTTGTGTATAATTAGTTCTTTTATTTAAAGCAAAGATTTTGAATAGAATAACTAATTAGCTGTCATAAATGGCAAATTGAAGATTTTGGCCAGATTCCTTGGGGAGTGTGGGAGGACATCCCTCCTCCCACCCTGTACTGTAGGCTCTGGCTCTCCTCATTAGGGTTGTTTTTAGTTCTCTGCAGTGGTAATGAGGAGCAGCACTTCTCAGAGCCCCCTCTAACGAGGCCTGGGGGGCAGGTGGAAGAGGACCCCCAGCAGCTCCCACAGCCCTGGCTGGGCACGCTGGGGTGGGAGAGGGAGAAACTGAGGGGGGCTGCTGGAAATCAGAGGGAGATCTGACAAGTCTCAGTGATATCACCTGTGTTTTCTGCTCTGGACTCGCCTGTATAAAATACAGGCAAGCTGCAGAGCCTTGAGGCATATATCATTAGCCAGCAGCCCTGCATTACTCTTTCAGACCAATTAACCTTTAGAGTTGCATTAAAGAAATTAGGTGGTGAACTTCTATGCTTTCAGAGGGGACCAGTAGCTCCCTTGCAGACCAGGGCACTGTGGAGCACTACACCGTAGGACCGTTGCAGATAACTGTTATTTAAAAGGTCTACCATTTATAAAAAGTTCCCAGGCTCTCTTGGAAACGATGCTTTATGAACAGTGCCCTTAGAAACTGCAGCTGATTGCCATGTGAATAGAAATATCAGTAAAATGGCTTAGAAAAATTTAAAGGTGTACTTAGCAGACACTTGTGTTATAAAGCCAGCTGAATAATTTTACAGAAAGACCCCAACTGAGAAGATACAGGCTGATTAAAGCTAGTTTGTCTGACTGTGAATAGCAGTAAAGTTTAGATTACTCAGTACAATAACAGCCTCTTTAGACACAACCATAAATTTCAGTATGTCCAGAGGTGGTGTCTATAATTTTTTAATGTGCACTGGAGCTCCAAGCACTCAGAACAGGTTTTGTTTTGTATTTACCAGCAGCAAGTCTATTAAGTTGTAAAGGGCAAAGAAGGGAATGTAGGTAGCCAAAAATAGAAAGGCTTCATCTTCTGTTTCTAAGAAAAGATAGCGATGGATGGCTAGCAACAGGAGAGGAGAGAGCAACTTGATGGTACTTTCAGAATTTTGTAATCAATCAGCATTCCCTCTGTGATCATGTATTTTAAACAGGTGAGTGACCAGATGTTAATTTTCCTACCTCTGCAACACTACTCATTTTCTAATCCTTGCTTGCAGAGCACACATGGAATTTGTCAAAGGTGAGCCCTTTGTTTCTTGACAGCCCCAATTACACCACATCCCCCTGATCAAATACAGCTTGGTGTCTTGGCATTTTTTTGTATGTACTGGGGAAAAATAGACATAGAGAACTGAGGCAGCATCGCTGTCTTGCAGTGCAGAATTTTTTCCAAAAGAGAGACCAGCTCTCCGTGTGGTTTCTGTCTTCAAAGCCCAGACTGCTCGGGGTTTGCATGGTGGGAGGCAGGAGGAGGGAAATGGGATTTGGTGTTGGCTGTGTCCTCTCTCGGCACGCCTCCGACCATGAAAGGGGTAAAGCTTCAGAGATGTTTCTGTCTTGTTGCTGGGAAATGACATGGCAAGTGTGTGAGGAACCCTTGCTGATCAAGTTTGGCAGTTTTTGAAATTTTGTTTCACACCTTGCCTGCTGTGTCAACTCGCCCACTAATTGCAGCTGCAACTTTCTGTAGTGGTGTGTGTGCCATGCAGACTGGTTGGTTGGGATGTCGCAGGGAAGCCTCACAGACCAAAACGTAATTTCAAAACACTGAACCTGACCAGCAGAGGCTGACCTTGCTCATTATTATCTGAGTGGGAATAGCAGCTTTGAACATCATATGATCTCAGAAATGGTACCTTTTTTTCATTAGAAAACCCCCTGCTGAACACTGACCAAATACATAGCTTTTTTCTTGCTTAAGGTACTGTTTAAAAATATATATATCTGTTCCTTTGCTAGTTATTAGAAGAAAATCAAAGTGTTATATTTCCCTCATTCTCAGAGGCCTCTCCTAAGACAATGGTGTGCTGGTAATAGGAGGGAACGGAGATGGCGACGGTGAGTGAGGGCTGCCAGGGCCATGGATGGCACAAGAACCAACACTACAGTAATCCCAGGCCTGCTTACTGCCTCAGGAGACCCTCTAAACCTGCCAACCCACCCTTACTGATCAAACCAACCTCTCCTAATGTGCCATGCACAGCCACCCTCAAGCTTGACTGTGCTGCTGTGACTGTGAAGCCCTCATACTGAGTGAGGGCAGGGGGAACTCCAAGAGGGCACTGGTTTCAAAAGTGCTTGAGGGCTTTGGGAAGCCCCATCTGGCTGAAGATCTTGTATTTCTGAATGACAGAGATGATTTCAAACCCCTCCCATGCCAGCAGTTCTCTTGGGAGGGAGTTTGAGGGGCTGCTCTTATCTAGGATCTACAATCTGAAATCTGCAGCACCTCCAGATGCAGGACCCTCAAGTTTATCTAGATGAACCCTGCAAAAGGAACTGTATGATGACCCTCCTTGTAAGAAAGCCTCTTCGGTGTCGAGGGTATGCAGTTCACATTTAAAGTACCTGTTTGGTGGGGTTGATAATAGTTCCTTGGTGTCTAGGCCTTCTACATAAAAAAT
This sequence comes from Florisuga fusca, assembly GCA_038090715.1. Lineage (NCBI taxonomy): Eukaryota > Metazoa > Chordata > Aves > Apodiformes > Trochilidae > Florisuga > Florisuga fusca. Next base: position 8,270,401 of record JAAWXA010000027.1, read on the forward strand.
TTATTTGCACATCTAGCTCTTGGTTTTCATAGGTGCAAACTATTCTTTCATCACTGGTACCGATCATACACGGTTTGCAAATGCAGACTCATGTGTGGGCCCTTCTTTGCCTCAGAATAAGGCAGTCTGTTCTCACAAAGTGCTGTTTGCCTCGTGTGGATTTGGGGAGTGCATGGGTGTGGGTGTCTTCAGTTTTCTGAAAAAGAAATTACTCAAAAAGTGAAGCTTTTCTTTGCTCCTAAAGTGTACTCTGCAAAAAAAAGTGCTGTGTTCAGAGCCGTGGGGATGCTTCCCTCTTACTCCTCTGATTGTGTACTAAATACTCCATTACTTTCAGGATCTTTACAGGTTGCATATGTGGCAGACAAACAGATTTAAGTCTTCTCATAGTTGTTGCATATTGGGCACTGCAGTAAAAAAATTTGCTTGTATCGACTCTGCGAGCAGGTTTGGAGTGTGTCCCAGCAAAGAGCAGGAGGGCTCTTTAAGCCTTAAGAGTTTTTGAATGTTACTTGACCTGTCTCTGGGCTGCTGAGCCCACTTTGATAACAAATGGATCAATACCTCGCTGTTTGTGTAGAGGTGTCTTAAGTGCTATTGTCGTCTGCTTGCAGCTCTGACAAAGCAATTACTACTGTAGGAGTGGTGGGTTTTACATGTGCTGAGCATTAGCTACCATCAGGTCACCCTGGCTTTTAAGGAAAGCAGCAAATGTCACTTATTACAGTGGCACAGAGTCAGTCCTCTCTGGTTAAGGGACTGTTAATAATTCCATTATCATGTTGCTACTTTCTGGGACACCCAGCACTTCCTACAGAAGTGAACTTTGTGTGAGTATGTAACCAGTGACACCTGCTACCACAGCCAGAGTGTCCCCTCTCATCTTCTCTGCACTGGTTAAGCCCAAGGCATGCTCATTACAGACCCAGCGTTGTCAGTTTTAGTGACTGACACTGGTAAAAACGAATATCAGTAACGAAGGCTCCAGAGAAAATGGGATTCTGGGACTTTGAATGAGTTTGCTTCTATTTTGATCATCTCCTGTCCCTTTCCTCCCCCACAGTAAAATCTGTGTATTTTTCAATCTTACCTGTTGATTATATAAAATCCTCCCCTGTCTCCCTCTTAAACTGAGAATGGTGACAGATCTCACACCCATGTCTGTGCTTGCCATGGGAGTCACTATTGCTTGGAGGAGAGGACATAGCTAGAGAAGGAGTATGAGGAAGGCGGCCACAGCAAGGCTTCACCAGCCTGGTGACTTGAGTGCCCTGTCACCACCTCATACCCAGCTAGCTACCTCGTGCTTGCTTTGTGCAGTCCCAGCAGGGATTTCCAGGGAGGAAAAAACTTCTGGTTTTTTATTACCTTCTCCAGCAGTGCAGGAGAAGGAAACCTCTGATTTGCTTCAGGACTGTAGCTTCACTAGCAGTAGAGGGGCACTGGTTGGGTTGTGCTCAGCAGTCCTCAAGGGCTTTTGAATAACATTTATTTTACAGCAGCCCCTGGGCTGCTCTAGCTTTCACTGTGACCAGCGGGGTTCATGAAAGAGGAAAAACAGTGATGTAACACAGCTTTTTATACCTACTGCTCCCCTATCCCCATCAAGCTTGATCCAGCCACCATGTTGGATTGGGGGTACACACAGTGGTGGCCTTTCTGATACTCATAATGGCCCGTGGCAGGTAATTAACAACACAAGGGTACTGGTAATGAGGAGAAAAGCAAATGTTGACATCACAACCAGTTCACTCTGCTGTGAGGTGTTAATTAAAAGAAGTCTGGTGCTTTGTGTCAGCCCTACCTTTAGGAGGAAAGGACTGTGTTCCGGTGAGTGTCACACTCCCACTCACCCCGTGACAGCAAACGAAATCTGAGTTCCTTTGTCCACCAGCTTCTCGCAGTGTGAGCTCCCTGTAATGAAACCAGAAACAGGATTTGCTCACAGATCCACCTGTTGCTCAGAGTGCCACCTCAGATGCAGGAACCTGTTCAAGCTGTGGGCTATCTCCTCACCGTGATGCTGTGCTTGCATTCCAGGTGTGCCGATGCTCTCCGTGCAACCCAAAGGGAAGCAGAAGGGCTGTGCCGGCTGCAACCGGAAGATCAAGGACCGGTACCTGCTGAAGGCTCTGGATAAGTATTGGCATGAAGACTGTCTAAAGTGTGCCTGCTGTGACTGTCGTCTCGGAGAGGTCGGATCAACTCTTTACACAAAAGCAAATCTCATTCTTTGCCGCAGAGATTACCTGAGGTAAATAGAGGGATGTGCGGTGGGCTCTTCCCAAAGCCTCTCAGTGTGCTGCCAGATGTTTGTCTTTCTAAACCTCTGCTATGAAACATGTACTTCTGCATGGTAAACCCTGCCCACAAGAGGCTGGAGTTTCTTCCTCTGTCCAAGCATGGCTTTTTATTTGCACACTTAATGTATTTTGTAGTCAGGGAGGTGGCATCCTATTTTTCCATCAAGGTAGAAGGAGAAGGGGGTCATTTAACTTTTCATTATTATCAACAAACAAGAAAGAGCAGTGCTTGTGGAGAAAATTAGGACAAGACTCTTAATAATTCTTGCATATCTTTGATGCTATACTCCTGTTTATTGACTGAGATCTAACCAAACCTTTACCTTTTCTTTTTCAGCGGTAGCTTTTAGATAGATTTCTAGTGCTTCTATTGAGTAAGGTTCCTCCTGAGAAGCTCTCGTCCCTTCCCTAAGTAACCAGAGCAAAACACTCCAAAATTGCAGATCAACTGAAAAAATCTTTCCTTAGAAGGAAGTCTGCAGAGACCACCACTAACTCTGAGTTAGAACTACCTTGCCAGTGTGTGTTTGCAATGCATAATGACACATGG